>OX411552.1:53703032-53944412 GCA_948146395.1 Fragum whitleyi | reverse complement strand
TACCCCATCTATCTGTAGCTCGTGACTTTTTTGTTTTTACCAACTTTTTCTCTTATGCTTCACAAAACTTGGACTTTTCGGGAAATAAATTCTGAAAACAGGATATTAAATACCCATCAGTTCATTAACGCCATAAGAAAACTAACGTATTTTTTACGTATATTACGTATATTTTACGTATATTACATATATTTTTAAAATGCATTATTGCTGATGAAAAAAACAGGACTTCTTTTGACCGGGAAGATTATGAATTTCCTCGTTATTAATGAAATGTTTTTTTTTAAAAACGGTGTTAAACACAGATTTCAATCCTACAATTCTTTCTAATAGGTCAGAGTAATCAGAGCCGGAATAAATTACTCATGGGATCAACAATAAGCCACGTGAAACAAATTTAGTATAGAAATAAAAAAAGGTGAAACAATTTGGCACTGCGATGCCAAAAAGTTGAATAATGTCCAAGAATTTTTTCTCCTAGTTAAAATGTTAAAAGTGTATTTGTATGTAAACGTGTTGGTGTTTATAACCTTTGTATTAAATGTGAGCCGTCGGTCGAAAAGGGACCATCTATAAAATGCGAAATGTATCGACCCTAGTCAGACTGCGCGGATTGCGCAGGCTGACTAGGATCGAAACAATTTTTCATTCTGTATATTTTCTGAATCTAGAATGTTTACTTAACAACCCATATATGCCAGCCTTTGTTCTGAAATGCGACCCGTGGTTAACCTCTGCTGGATTATATCTTTTTTATATTTATTTTGCGAAAAAGTTTTCTAGATGGTTCTTTTTCGATCGACGTGTCACATTTGTTTATAGGTTTTGGTCTGTTTGACATTTGTATAAAACATGTAAATATTTTTCATAAAAAAATATAACAATATCATTCAATACGTGAATTTGTTTTTGTTCTACTTTCCGTCCTCAGTACATGCAAAGGTTTCTCGTGTTTGACCCATTAACCAGGATTTTGACCCTTAGAAATTCTTCCAAAGGGGTCATTTAAAGCCCATTGGGAGAAAATTCTAAGGGTCAAAACTGGGTTTCACCTCTCAAACTTTCAATTTTGTATATTGTATACTTTTGAGAATGCTACTTTTTAATTTCTGACTTAATAGTATTACAAGAAAAGTCAAATCACACTACAACCTAGAAAAGTCTATTCATAATTTGCATTATCTGTTGTTTTGACCCCTTGAAATAAGCTTTTGACCCCCAGAATTCGGTGGTTAAGGAGTCAATTTCCAACATCTACACGAGCCCTTGCTTCACTATCTGTATAATTGCTCCTGCACAAACGAACCATGTGTGTTCAAAGAGGTAGGGTTCAGCCCCCGAATTTCGGAAAAAAAATATGGTTAATCTTATTAAGGTAGCGGACCCGTAATAGTTCCGAAATGCTTAGGAAGTGATAAACTTTAACAGTGTTAACCGAGGTTTCCTATTGATTTTCATTAAGAAACCTCGGTCAACAATGTAAAATTTCATGAGTTCCGAAATATTGCGGAACTATTGGGGATCCACTACCGTAAGTCAATCTTGAAATCAAACTTTACTTTGTTGTAGGGCGAGCAAAATGTCGTAACTACATCTATGTTAAAGCTTTGTTTACAACATATTGCTGGCCTTTTAGAGAAGTTATATTCTTTTATATTAGAGAGAGGATGTTACATTCTTAAAAAGCCAAGATATAATCTCCTTAAAGATCTGCGATTATTCAATACATTAAAGCTGTTCAAATATTTGTCTCTCCTAGAAATGTCATTTTAATTGCCGGAAATTACCGTTAGCCAATGACATCCAGCTACCGTAGCGCCCAGCTTAGATCAACCAGAAGTCGGATTTCAAAATTTCTTTCACAGGAAGATAGATTGATCATTCTAGATTCAGAAAATAGGCAATGTGCGAAAAGTGTCGATCCTAGGCAGTCTGCGCAATCCGCGCAGTCTGACTGGGGTCGACACATTGCGCATTATCCAGATGGTTCCTTTTCGCGTGACGGGTCACAAATGATCTGTTATCCAGGAAAACGTGCCTAAATGACAAGTAAACTGAAAATAGACTTAAACTTGACAAAAAGTGTGAAAATCATTATTCACAAAGCAAGAAAAATTGTGTGTGTGTGTTTTTTTTTTAAAAATTATCATATGTTTTATACCTGTTCATGTACATGTGATTGTTTTTAAAATGGATTTTTTTACGTACTGAAGGCATTAAAAAGGGAAACATTGAGGTAAATTGAGAAAATGTTTGTTTCAAATAATTTCTATCTTTTTCTCCTTGTTTCCTCTATACATTTTTTTCGCAGTCTCTTTTCAAATGCTATGCAAATTGAATTTATGGTTAAAATTCCGGTTTGAATTTAGATTAGGTTGTTTTATTTTATTATTTCTTCTATATAATATGGGCAAAACAGCTGAAATTACCATGTGACGTCATTTAGACAAGTTTTTAACTGGAAAATAGATCAAATATATCGTCGTTGAGCGACCAAAATGTCGAAGCCAAAGCTCACACCTCGTGCGAGATTTAAAATTAAGAGTCACTCACTGCCCAATCATGAAATTTAAGCGTTAAAAAGAGCTTATTATGATTAGAATATTGCAGGTTAGTGTGTCAATTAGTCTTTCCTTTTTAAGTAAAGAAGTAGGCAACTCATTTCTTTACCCTTAGATCGTATGTAAGACACATTGTTGAAAATTTGAGAGTTAAAACCAAATTTTGACCCTTGTAAATTTCCTTCAAGGGAGTCCAAATGACTTTAATTTGGAGAATTTTTTCAGGGTCAAAATTGATATAATTTCAGATTTGTTGGGGTCACAATCCTAGTTTAGGGATCAAACAAGAGCTGTGAAGCTTAAAATACGACATTTTGGTCGCCAACAAACAATATAGTAAACCAAGATCTCGGTCCCAGCAGAGTTTATTTAAATAAAGTTCCATATAGTTTGAAATTTAGCCTTTACTAAAATAAATATCCGGGGCACGTGCCACTATTTGAAATTGAGGAGTCAATGACTCGTAAACCATGATATTTTGGGGGTCAAAACACATTCTTAAGGGGTCAAAACAGGGACTCTATATATACGTATGTATAATTAGGAACCGTGGCGTGGTCAAAACAATGGAAAAGGCGAATTGTGTATAGAATTTTATGTCTTTTAGTGTAAATTTACCCTTTGACGTAAAAATATAAAGGGAAAAATTAATTGAAAATTTGATTAACAGCAATTTTTTTCAAAGTTTGACCTTGACAGATGACCTTGACCTTTTGACATGACCTTGACTTTGGTATCAGCAGATGCGGATCGTTGAGATCTACCATCATGCCAAATATGAGCCTTGTATCTTGAATAGGCTTGAAGATATTGGCAATGTTAAGATTTTTGGTTAAGTTTTGCAGACAGACAGACAAACAGACGGACAGACAGACAGACGGACAACGAAAAAACAATATGCCCCAGATCTTTCGATGCGGGGGCATAAAAAACAAATTTGATCCTTAGAATTTTCTCTTAAGGGGATCAAAATAACACCCTTAAGAAAAATTTCTAAGTGTCAAAATAGGATATTTTCATATCTTTGGGGATCAAAAACCTATCCATTCAAGAATCCTATCCATTCCAGAATCATTCACACCGAATTAAACCATGTTAGTCTATGGCGGTACGAGGCTGCGAGACGTGGCACATTTGTATAGCAGGCTGGCGAATTCGTTTTAATTAATTTGATTATAATACAAAATCGGTTTACATAACAACTATGGAATTTCTTTACAAAAATTGTGTGAGCGAAACATGAGAAGTCATTCCAAACAAGAAACTTGTTTGTTTCTCGCAATGTTTTATTCGATGAAACACTCCACCACACATTCTTTTTGATATTCGTCTCCCAAAAGGATGGATAATCGCGCACTAACATCTAAATGGGATGAGCAGTATGGGGGCTAGGGAATAATATTTTCTACATTAAAAACAATGTTTTCTACAATTTGATATAAAGTTGAGATAAATCATCCATTAGATTTATTTGATACTTTTATAGATTTGCCCCCCGTTTATACGTGTCTACGGACAAGTGGTCTCGCGAAATGTATTTGTCCGCAAGTCGAACATTGAAATTCCGCAGCCCTGAAAGGTGTGAGAAATTTCAGGAATCCATTAACCCAAAGTGCTCGAATTCAAATGATTAACTACAACAAATGGTTTCATTAAGAACTAAATATGAGCCTGTGCGTGACATTCCAACAATTTGAAATATCCGCCAAGCAAATACTCTGGCCAATTCGTGCATCCGCACAGTCTCCCCAGAGTCTTCACTGTTCGCTTTGCAGAATGAGAAGGTCCTAAGGTATCTTTATACAGCCAGGCGACCTAAAACTTGCAAAGTGTTGCTGTCTGAGCTGCTCAATGTTTAAATTTAACACACTTGTCAAATTGTTGGAAATGCCACGCACAGGCTCATATTAAAGACTGACGCTACTGTCCTCTTATTTGCAATTCTGCGTTTTTAGTTCATAAGTTCGTTCTCATTAAACAAAGACAAGAATTATAGTAGGAATATAAAGTGTGCATTATTTGACTTTTTATACAGTTCACTGTTTTTGTTAATAAAAGGACAGTAAGGATCGATTCTACACATACTTGGCCAACCCAAAATCACTTGACAAATTTTGTAATCCTGGTCAAATAAAGTGACTTGAGGTCGTGACCCGACTAAGTAAATTTAACATACTTTAGATGACCGGCTCAATGTCCGTCAAAACCGATCGAATGGATTTATTTTAAAGTTTGACACCACTTCGAAGAGTATTTCAGCTACATCACCGGGGCTGGTGTACCTAGCCATGGTTTCCTTTCAGTTATCGATCAAGTAATTGCCACAATTTTTCATCGGAGCCACCAGCTACACGGCATATACTCATTCCGCTTAGTCGTACTAATTAGCCTTAGTTCACTGGTGAGAGACGAATAACCCTTGTCAATATGACCTTTGCCCGGTGTGGGATTTAAGTGGGGGGCGCGGCTTTGCTGCAATAAAAATACACGTACCTGTAATTGTCATGTTGTCGCTTTGCGACTAAAACTCTGGAACTTCAGCTTAAGTAAGGCTGAAGTTAGGAGATTTTGGTTTCCAAACTGAATTAATATTACCTGTATCATTATGACCAACGGTTGCGTTTTCCATTGCTTAAAAATAATAATAATAATAATAATAATAATAATAATAATAATAATAATAATAATAATAATAAAAATAAAACAATTATTATTTTATTATTATTATTATTATTTTTTAAAGAAGGTAGCTTAGACGATGAAGCATCAATAACCAAGCCTCCCAAGACCTAATTTAAATCCTAATTTCCTTTGCTCTGTTTCCGTATTTATCTAGATAGGAACGGTTTGTTCGATAGACAGTCGCCGGTGTTGGCTAAAATATTTTGGCTATGGAATTTTACAGAAGTTTCAGCCAAATTAATTGGTAAAATACCAAGGTTTGGTCAAGAAGTATATCAACGTAGACGATACAATAGATCTATTTCCTAATATTCCTCAATCGATAGAAGGTATTTTGTATTTATTAGAATTTTTCGATTTGGGAAGCAAAAGAAAACGGAAACATTTTCTTCCTTTGATCACTTAGTGCCACATTGGCCGCAGTGGCAGATCCAGAGGGGTCCGTGGGGTTCGAACAAACACCCCTCTGAAGCTCAATTACTAGTAATTAATTGTCATATATAATTTTATTAACCCTTCTCCTTCTGTTCTCGATATATTCCTGTTGGAAACACAGCTTCCGCAGACAGTTAAGACTATTAGTCTGCACATTTGTGCAGTCTGATCTTAGCATAAAGTGTCTGCCTTTTACTTGATTGTTATGGTAAAAATCCTGGAGAAGTCTTGAAATATGTTAAAAGAACGAAATTTGTTAAAAAATTATTCAAGTTCAGAAGGATAAGGGTTAAAATTATGTAAGACTAGGGAAACGAGCCCCCTTTATGTACATTCGAACCCCATTTATAGAAATCCAGAATTCGCATTATGATACTGATACATACTGATATTCAGTGCACAACAGCCCACAGCGTTGAGGATGACAAACGTTCGCGAACGTTTAAAGGCTTCCACGGTTAACAAGCAAGTGTTTTGGAAAACGAGGTACCGATTTTCATTCTGAACGAAGGTGTACGTGTTCAAAGCGTGTCAAAAAAAGTCCGCACTTTGTTGAAAGCTTTGTACAAATACATGTAGTACCAAGACATAGAGGATATTGAATGAGTAGTCATTGAAAACCGAATTTATCAAAAGAGTCATTTATACAGATAAAAACGAGATTTCGCCGAGTATTTAGCTGTTTTAGATGACGAGTTTAATAAATTCGGTATTTGATGAGCACAAATTTGATTTTATGTTTATAATATGACATTGATCTTTGTGATAAAATGAGGAATTTACGATATTTATCGATTCAAGTTATTCCGCGAAACACACAACGCCGCAAAATCATTAAGACGTCATTCACAACGAAAACGCAAACGAGCTAAGAACATATATCAAAATTTTATTTTCGTTGTTATACGTGCTTAGCTCATTTGCATAGTTATTTCATTAGTGTTAAACCACCCGTGTAATATCAAAAATATTCAACGGGGTTATTTAACTCCCATGACGTAGGTCATTTCTCAAGTAAATTTATCTAAATTTGCATTATGGTTTATTAGTTGTTTGGTCATTCGTAGTAACAAAATCATTCGGATAATGTTTATGACCGCATAAGGTCAAGTCTTCGGATATTCGGCGATAGTAGATCAACCGCAGTGCTATAGTATCGTAAATAAAGCCAAGATACGCTGTAGATTCGACAGTTTGATCATCACCGACAAATATCTGGATATCTCGACAGGGTAGCCCTGTTATAAATTGGTAAATGACCACATGCAATAAAATTGTCACTTGTGGGTCCATAAATAGATAAAGATTGGTTGTTATGGTGACCAATCCACCCGAATCGAAACACCAGGTATCGGTTAAAAAAAACCTTGACTGTATTAACCCTTTCCTGTTTTACACAATTTTGGACCTGTCCAAATTCAAAGGTTTTGCAGACGAAAATTAAAAGTGGGTTTTATTTGAAAAATAACCATTCAGTAGGGTAGTAAAATAGTGTGGAAAAAGAGGAAATTGCTAGTCAAAAGCAATTTCTTCTTTTTTCACAATGTTTTCTCAATCATAAAATCACAAGCACGTAAAAAGCAGGTATTAAACAGCAAAGGGTTAAGGTAGTGGATCCGTAATAGTTCCGCAATGTTTCTGAAGTAATGAACTTCAACAGAGTTAAGCGAGGATTCCTAATTATTTTATTATGAAAACCTGGTCAACATTGTGAAGCATCACGAGTTCTGAAATGTTGCTGAAATAATACGAGTCCACTACCTTAAAGTCAGTCCCACAAGTTTAGTCAAAAGAGCTATCTAATCAAACCTCGGCGTAATTGATTCGATTCCCGGACTTGCGAACTGACATACTGAATTATTCGGATGAGACATTTATCCGAGGTCCAATGCGTCTGTACTTTACAGCGAGCACGTTAAAGAACCATTGCGACAGCGTTTTAAAGCTTTGAAACAATATTAAGACTAAGATGTGCAGGCTGATCTACGTCTACACCACCGTATTTCCACTTAATTACTCTGTGAAAACTTTTGCTGGATCAATGTACCAAAAATGGCTATTCGGCTTCAATCTAAATTTGAATCCAGCTGGGTAAGAGTTACCATCTGTGAGTAAGACTGTAAGATCCATCTTCTTAGTCATGACAGGAAATATGCAAACAAAGAATTATTAGAGTAACTTTGACTAATTTTTGGGGTTGTTTATGAGAAACGTACGGAACATTCACGTCGTAATTACAATAAACATGCCCGTCTATTGGTACAAAAGTATCTTAAGGTCGCTATTGAATGGATAACACATGGGGATCTAGAGGTGGGGACCGAATGCCCCCCCCCCTCGGTATTTCGCAATGATATTCACATTGTATGGTAATCGATTTGGAAACCAATATTTCCATGTATTCGTTATTGGATTAATTGATTTCTAAATCAAAATATACCCTTTATATGCAAAGAGCCACATTTGTTGTATGGGCGCTCAAATCGTGACCAGAAGGTCCTTGGTTCGAGCCCTACCGTCGCCGAGGTGTATTTATGGGAAAATACACCCTTATTCACCCAGCTGTAGAATGGGGTAGCATTGGATTTAAACCAAGGATGTGAAAACACATAGATTGAGTGTTCGAGAGCGACTCTATAGTCTTAAACTTTCGTTGCAATCGAACTAAAACTAGTATAATCTAAAGAACTACCCGAACAATAAATTACTTATTATTTACGATATAATTTACGAGGGGGAGAGGGGGGAGATGTGACCAAATAAATGCAATAGTTTTATGCTTACCCCTCGAAGAATAATTTCCCACGAGAATTACTATATAATCGCATTCATAGAATTCTGCCAAAAGGGAATTTAATGGTTATGATCTGGAAAGACTTGGGAGTCCGCGTATTATCATTTCTGAGGATCGATATCTTTCACTCTTTGGAGAAGGGCCAGCCCGATTAGATCAATCGGTATATCAATCGACTTGTAACCCCGAGATCATTGTTGCGATCCCCTGACAGGCCAAGTTACATCGTGAAATGGACAAGATGAATGTTTTTGGACTATTTAGAAATGAGATTAAATGATTGTGTGAAAGGAGTTTCAATGGAGTTAAAACATAATCCTTAATTTCGTCCAAATGGACGAAGTTAGAGATTATTTTTTACCTCCCTTTAAAAAAATCTTAGTATTTTGCTGATTTTGTGTCTTAACAGATAAATCTCTCTTAGAACTCAACACGAGCAAATAAAATCACGCAATTATTTGATTGAAATTATGACAATTTTGACCAATTGTGGAGAGTTTTTGAGCAATTTCAGCAGGTGTTTGAAATGAATGATTGGATCGCTGAATGAGTGATTCAGAATGGTTTTGGGTAGCGCGTCGGACTGTCAATCCAGAGGTCAAGGGTTCGATCCCCGACGACGGCACCCATTCTCTCCGACTATTTGTCTCTCACCAATGGGTTGATAATTGTAGACATATGTGAGATAGCAGCTGGAGGCTAGCAAAGGATGTGGTGGTTGTACTGGTAAAGGAAATACCAGGAAACCATTGTTAGGTGCTCCAGCCGCCGCGATATAACTGAAAAAATGTTGAAAGCGGCGTAAAACTTCATTTAATCAATCAATCAGAATGGTTTTGATCGAGTAAGTGTCAATTTCACGATGTTGTTATCAGTAGTAACTGTCTTATAGATGGACCGTAAAACCGCTGGTTTACTGGTGTTTCTTTATGTCGAAGATATTTAATATTTACTGGGATGATATCGTGAGTAGTTTCGACCTTTTTCCATGCACTATCTCCTGCAATTACCAACCGTCCTCTCACAGAAAGAAATTTTGAGACACTGATAGTAAAATCATAAAATCGTCACCCATCCCAACTAAATCATTCTAGATCGCTCTCTCAACGCCCCTTACATTCGCTCGGCCAAACTATTTAGAAACGCTCTGAAATCATTTGGAAATATCCCAGAATCGTTCAAATTTTCCACAGCTACATTCAAATCCAACAAATCATTCGTTGTTTTTCATTAGATATAATTGATTTGGAAACGTCCATGAAAACACACTTATCCTTTTATAGAACATACCGTATATTTTCATGGGAGGTATTGAAATACAAATAATTTCTTCCAAATTTGGCAAAATTATTGATATTGTAACACCTCCCTTACATTTCATTTGAAACTCGCTCAACGCTTCATTCAATATAATTTCAAAATCATTCAACTTCTATTTCACGATGTTTCTAACAATAGCGACAATGAATAATCCGAAATACAAACAGTTTTGCACCTTTTTTGTGTTGAAGGCTACAAAACATGTCTGGGAATACATTCATTCTTCTCTCAACTCTCTAAAGACAAGAAGGCGAATATGTACCGACAACATTGGATTTATTAAAGGCTTACCAATTCTAAACCACCGTTTTATCCAATTATTGTTATTTCAAAAAATAAATAAATAAATAATAACAATAATACATTTATTGTGAAATATCAATTATGATAGTTATAAAACATCTTTTGGAATTTTGGGTTATCTTCATCTGATTATCGATTGTTTTATAATCTGTTCTTTCTAACTACATGTATATCAGTTTAATCTTTGATTAATGATTGAAAGACCATGGATTATCTGGGATCAAGAAAAGGGTGATGATACAGGGATACAAAACTACTAGCGGGTTGATAAGCGGAGCTTATTATATCAAAGTGCTGTAAGCACTGTAATTGTGCGGTACTGAATGACTGAACTGCTTATTGTTGTTTCAGGAGTTTATGTATATAGCATTTAAACAAAAAATGAATAAATAGACAAAAAATCCAAACCAAATTATTGTTGCAGATATAGTCAAACCATACATGCCACTTTTAAAGTTACCCCAAAAACTTGTGGGAAACGTTCATTAGACAAATATTCTATCAAGGACGTTTTCAAAATTAAATCAACTGCCAAATATAAGAAATGGAATTTGCTTCATTCATATTTTTAGGTTTGAATAAACACGGGAATATATCTCCATTCTTTTAATGCTAAAAAGCTCCTTGTAAAACACACTAAGCATTCAATATTGTACGTCTTTGGAAAATTGATCTCATGCCACTTCTTGAAGAATTGAAGTAACAAGTTTTCAGAAATGTACATGTAGATAAATCACAGGCAGACATAGACAAATACACCAAGATAAAGCTAAAGAGCGAGGAGTGACACAATGCACTTACACTTTGTAAATAGTGAAGAGGTTAATAGGTGAATTATAAGGGGTTATTCCAAAGAGAGGGTATTAGGTAATTCATCCCACAATCCATCTCTGCAGCTTTTTCCCTCATAGGTACGAAGTGCAAATTTACAACTGCATTTTAGTAAACTAATGTTAATATTCTATTTTTAAGCTAAATTAATGAACTATTAAACCCTTCATTGAATACACTGTAAATAAAACACTAATTAACAACCAGAGAAAATAAGAAGCTCAATTTATGCTAGCAATTTTCGAAACAAACTGTTTACAAAATTGATATGAGTTGGAAAAAAGGTTATTTTGCAATTTTTCATTAGACACAACCCGGGCAGAACCACTCTAATTGTGCTTCCGCACAATTAAAAATGGGAGATAGAGGGGGGGGGGGGGGGCGGGCTTTCATAAGTGATTCTGAAAAACGAAACTGTTCTTACAAATGAAAATTAAAAACAGAAAAAATAATATCACAAGGTCAGTTTTACCAGTCTAATGGTCAATCGATCGTGATAACTCCTCATAAAGCCTGGTATCATAATTGACCGCTATAGTTGATGGATAATGTCAGTTGAAAAATTCGATAATTGATTTTCAAAATGATTTCTCTTTATTTTGTGAACTAACATACCTAAAATACTGGTAAGAATGCTAGTAAAGAGATACAAGTAAAATGAATAGAGCGACACTTGAAATTATTAACAATAAAATTGACAATAAAATTAGTCTTGAATATTGCTCATATCCGACCAATATCACTGATAAGGTTACCGATCTTTTGTGGGCGTAATCGTAGAAAAAAATAATTTCTGATTGGTCAGGTTTCATTTCCCAAAAGGAAACAATTTTGACTGCGCGGCTATTTTGTAAGCTTTCGCACAAAGTAGCCCCTCGCGAAATCTGCCCTGTGTTCAGGATGTAAAGGCGTTTCGCGAGCGCTTTGAGATTATTCCCGCTTTGCACGTGCTCATACGTGCAAAGTGAGGTATCATTTCGAAAGCACTTCGCTAACGTTTTCATTCTGAACGCAGGGCTGCTATATTGATGGCAAATCCTTACATTTGCATGATATTAAATTAGATATAAGAAGTGAGTATGTTTTGATTTCATGGGGGTAGGAAACTAAAAT
Source organism: Fragum whitleyi (assembly GCA_948146395.1). Lineage (NCBI taxonomy): Eukaryota > Metazoa > Mollusca > Bivalvia > Cardiida > Cardiidae > Fragum > Fragum whitleyi. Next base: position 53,932,373 of record OX411552.1, on the reverse strand, counting down.
GCATAGCTCATTTGGCGGATTCATATAAAGTGATTAAGTTTCAAGATTATTGCCTGCATGAAATTAAAACAAATGTGTACTTAATCCCTTTATTAATTGAATTAAATTGCAAATTTCACGATCATTAGAATTATTGTTGAAACTATGGCTCTATTCGCTAGAGACTACTGCTTGGGTTCTTTCTTGTTCACTAACCCACAGACAAGTTTCGAGTTAAGAATATGTTTAGAATAAGGGAAATTGTTTTGAGAAATTTGAGAAATTGTTAACAGGCCTCACGCCTGTTATTTCTAACACTGCTGGCGTGAAACTCTAGTTTTAAAATTAATGAAAATAGATATAACTTCTTAAATTACAAACAACTCGTGCTCGAGTTTCTTAAACATAGTTTAGTCATACATACCTACCAAGTGAATTCTTTAAAAAAAGAAATGAAAAAAGAGAAAAATGATATCCATCAGTAAGATGTAAAAAATATCAGCCTTAATCATCGCTAAACTTTTCACGACTTTTTCCTGCTGTAGACAACGATTTTGGCAGGCAGTAAAGACCAAGATCAACCTACACAGACGTTAAGGTAGTGGACCCGCAATAGTTCCAAAACATGTCGGAAGTAATCAATTTAACAGTGTTAACTGAGGTTTCCTAATGATTTTCATTAGGAAACCTCGGTCAACATTGTGAAAGATAATGAGCTCCGAAATGTTGCGGAACTATTACGGGTCCACTACCTTAAGTTTGATCTCAGAATACTCAACCTACTATCTAGTTAGTCGCAGCTTCTCTTCTAGGCTGTATTTAGAAACTGTATATCAATAATTCAGTATTTTGATGTTGTGTATTTAATTGTATCATGGCAAGAAACTGTAAAATATACGTCTGTAAAAACATCTATTAGTATTTTGATGTAACGTGTTTAATTGTATTATGACAAGAAACTGTAAAATTTACGTCTATAAAAACATCTTGAACTAAATCGTTATGGAAAAAGTGGAGCCAAATAGGATGAAATATTCGAAAAAAATACAATTTGTTTGAAACAAAATCTAAATTCAGCAGGTAAAAAAAAAATATTCTAGCACTCAAACGGGACAGCGCAAAAACGATAGCTCAACTAATCACTGGATGCAGATTCTTATTGAGAATAAATTTGGTATTCGATTGCGCATACAAATAAAATTCGATTTTATTGCGTTTGAAGGGTTCAGCTCAGGATGTTTAAATGTTACGCACGTTTCAACTACGACAAATTTTAGAGCAAAAGACCGTCAACTTTTTAAGAGATTCTGCGGGTTGTTTTTTGTTTGTTTTGTTTATAAATAGAAAAGTTTGGTGCTGTAAGCTAAATGCTTAAGAAATGGTACCCTTATGATGGACTTGCAAATTCTTAAACAGTTTGCAATCGTGTTCATCTTGATTGTGAGGCTTTGGGCGGAAGCTTACTGAATAGCCGCGCAGTCTTCAGAAGGGATTTTTCTTGTTCACCAACGATTTATCATCTTGTCGTTTTTTCGCTCGACCAATTTAAACACGCAGAATCCACGCTATAATTGATTTACCAGAGCCATACAAGATTTTGAGCTCTTTGTTAGGGCTAGTTTTGAATGAATTCAAAGGAAAGTAATAGAACATCGTTCATTAATCTCAACTCTCTACTTATCTAGAAGAATCTTTCATTTCCTTTCCCCTTCACTTGCAAGATGTAGATATATAGATGTGCGTACGTCTCAAAGAACCATCAAGATATATCCATATTTTTCGCCAGCCAATAAAATCATGAAATATTTTGGGAGATTTGAATGAAGGTTCTTAGCGCCTTGAGCGTTTTTAAAGTTTTGGCCGTTTTGAGCGAAGTGAAGAAATACAATAAATTGAGCGCTGAGCGAATGTTTGTCACAGTGTGGGTTGAAAGTCAATTTCACGATGTTATTTATGTAGATGCATTACGGTTATAAGCGGATATTAGAAGCATGTCTGTTTATCAACTTATATTATCTTTAATTGAAGAAGCTGGTATTTTTGTATCTCAGCCTTAACCATACACTGTTTTGATGAATAACAGCACGGATTCTGACTAATCGGCTGATCGGATTTCTTTTAACGTTTTAACCAATTACAAGACAATCGTTAAAAAGGCTGCTCAAAATTCAAAGATTTTTATGATAATAACTTTGTGGATTAAAAAAAACCGTCTTTCTGCCTGGGTAGAAAGTATTGTGGACATAGAAAAATATCGTTATTGTAATTTCCAAAGCTCGTAATCACATCTTTGAACAATGTGTTGTTACGAGCTTTTAGAATTACGTTGACGATATGATGGTTATTAAATATTTTCTGCCTTTATAATTATTCCCCCTTGTTTTATAATTATTCCCCCTTGTTTAAGCTCCACTGGCCGAAGGCAACTTAATCTATTGTCATGGGACTGTGTCCGTCGTCCTTGCATGCGTTAATACCTTAAAAAGCATCTCCCAAGAAACTACTGGCTGAATTTCATCCATCAAGTTTGTTGAAGATCGGGTGAAAAGCTTTTATGGGTGGAAGTCAGTTCTCTATATACTATGTAGTGAAAACCAAAGAATTTGGAAAAAAAAGATTTTCTCGGTAAGTAATGAAGTTATTTTAATCAACTTATTTTTGCCTATACTAGTTAAGAGAATTGCTGTTATTGGCGGAGGTCATAATAAAGAGAATGGCTTTTATTGGCGGAGGTCATTTTTTGGTCTCACTGACCCAAGGCCACTGGGGCTATTGTTATGGCACCGTGTTCGTCGTGCGTCCGTCCATGCGTCCGGTCGTATTTTTTTCTTTAAAAAATTTCTCAAAAACTACTGGACGAATTTTAACCAAACTTCACAGGAATGATCATTGGGTGACCCTCTTTCAAAGTTGTTCATTGATTTTTGATCCAATTTAAAACAGGGCGATTTCCTTCTATGGTATTTTGTAACTTTTTTTTCAGAATCCAACAGATAGATATCAACCAAATTTTGCTGGCATGATCCTTGAGTGACCCTCTATCGGTTCTAAAAAATCGTTGTGATGAGATGAAAATCATTTCTTTTATGGATGGAGGTCATTTCTCTATATGTAATAAAGTGGAAATCATTTTCTCAGAATCTAAAGCATGGATATCAACCAAATATCTCTGGAATATTCCTTTAGTGACCCTTTTTCAATCTATAAAAATATTGTGATCAGATGAAAAATGTCATTTGGGCGGAGCAATTCAAACGCTCCTGGACAAAAAAGGAGCCTTGTTTGATATTAAATGAGCCCGTGCGTGAGATTTCCAAACATGGGCAAAGGACTCTGGTTATCCTGTGTATCCGCACAGTCTGACCAGAGTCTTTACTTTGGGTTAAGTAGATAGATAATAATATCTCATAGTATCCGTAGAACATCAGGTTACTTTGTATTTAGAGTTTTTGGCTGTCTACGCTTCTCAGTGTATGTACCTCACGCACATTTCAAATCGTTGGAAATGTAACGCACAGACTCAAATACTATAGGTAAACCATGATATTTGAATATTTATAAACAGACTTAAGACGAGTTAAATTAGGCAAATTGGGACCAACGGAATTTTTGTTGTCACGTTCTCTGACTATACTGAACGATCAAAGAAACGCAAACCTACTGGCTTTTTACCATCCTTTCGCTTTACACAGGCAATCGTCATCTGTCAAAGCATAAAATTAACATGATTAGAAACCGACTTAATCACAAAGAAACTAACATTATGACGGCAATAGGCAATGCATATCGATAGGAAGAAAAGAATGGTATACATGGTGACTGTCTTTACTCTTTAAGTATATTGGTGATTGTATTTATAATTAAGTACCGTTTTCTAACGCTTTTTAGATTTCATGTCAGTGCACCCCTACTCCTGCTTATACCACCTTTTCCCGCGTTTTCAAATACCATGAATTGACTTTAACCTTTTTAGTTTAAGGGAAGTAACTTGTGGATTACATATGTTGAACTTTTATCATAACGAACGCAAATAACACGTATTTCTTAATCGTCCAGCTCATGTCAATAATATCGAGGTATAAACCTGTTCAATCTACGCTAGACTCCGATTCTAGTATCGATAGATTAGGACAGGCTCGCCAGTCAAAGAAATATTGAAGCATTTGAGTTAACGTTCTTTAAAAAAGGGTTAAAACACTTTAGTTCTCTTTTAATCATATCAGTAGATTCAGGCATGTGGAGCGAAACAGGCGCTCGATCGTCTCTTGTTAATTGTGTCTTTGGGATCCACAGAAAATTAAGGAAAATAAAGATATATCATACGTGTATACTGACTTGAAAAAGAAACGCTTAGAATAGTAATGCAAAGTGACCATGAGCATTTTTTTTATTTATCATATGATCAAATGAACACCTTTCCTTCTCATTTGAGACATTTCAATAGATTCAGGTCTTTTATTTCATGAAAAAGATCAATCGAAATGATATGTCAGTTAAAAACTTTTTAAATATTCGTGTTTTTTTTTTAATTAACCCTCCCAATTAAATTGTTATGCACATGATTAAGAATTCCGTTCCTAGTCATCTTCAATATGAAATAGTGCGGTTAGAAAAAGAATGTGTGGTCCTTTTGCCACATTGTTTTAATGTTCAAATAACAGTGAAGTGCTTGAAATGAGGTTCAGTCAAGTGCCAGACCTCTGCTACATTTCATGCATAATGAATAAAATCTACATGAATCTAAGAGGGAACTTTTTTTCTAAGAGCCTGGCCTTTGATGGTGGTTCCCAAGTAAGGAAACTCTTTTGTATCATGAGAATTTTGAGGGTGGTTGTGCGCCATGAAAAATTGTGACAAAATGAATCGCTCACGGAAGCATTTTCTGCATAGATTTCAAGAACAAAGAATGTTCTTTAAGTCTTGCCAACTTTTATAGCCCAAACGAGCCTACGTTTCTTACATATTGTACACTTATTGTAAAGACATAATTTATTTGTTAGGTAGAACAAAACAAATGAGTTCAGCACTTTCCTTAAAATCACTTTTTGCCTACTACGGGGTGCACAAGCAAGTTATGTAAAAACAAAGGCCGCATCCCTACCGATGCGTGCAGTTTTCACTATATTTACTTACTTATTAATTTTCCTCGAACGATCGGTGGTAAATGGCCTTGTGGTTTGTCATGGGAAATAACGTGACCTTTAGAGATGTAAGTTATTCGAAATTTGTAGGTGAACACTTCTTTTGGAACTGAGTATGATATATAACAAAGCGACGGATCACTGCAAATCTATTGCAAGTTCCTATGAAAATAGTTTTGCATTCAGAAACTTGGTGCTTATTTCTAGAGGTATGTTTGTTAAATCGGATTTGATTTAACCCTTTCCAGTTTTACAATTTTGGATCTGTCTAAATTCAAAGGTTTGCACCGGCGTAAAACCAACGAGGACAAAAATTGGAACTCAAACATCGTTAGAAATACAGTAACTCAAACAGGAAAAATGGTCAGGTTTTAAGGGACAAACCCTGGTTTAAGGATCAAACACGAGTCCTGCGATGGTTATGGTTGCCTATGATTCAGATATATCTCAGTAACCCGACTGATTCATTGTAACCGTTTAGCGTTTCCCTAATAAATAACACAAAACACATTCAACCTTGTTTTTTTATTTCGAATAAAAATGATTTTATTACATGTTTCTTGATCTTTATCCTAATACGTGTACACTCGCTGGGTGAATGAAACAAAGAACATAGGATGGCAAACATATAATGCAGTTTGAATAAAGATGAAAGTATGCAGTTTTGATCGCACAACGACGCTTTATTTTTAATGGTTCTTATGAATTACTTTCCATTTATGTCGAAATAAGCAAGTACAAGATTTGAATTTTGACATAGTTTATAGATAGGACTGCAACCTTTTGGTGGACAGTCGATGGTGCTCGCGGGCTCCCCCATTTTTAATTACCCACATGATGCGTTTTGTTGATTAACTAATAAAGCGGTTTTTGCGGCTCAAGCTAGTGGACCCGTATTAGTTCCGCAAGGTTTCGGAAGTTTTGAACTTTAAAAGTGTTAACCGAGATTTCCATTTCGATGTAATTAGGAAACCGGTGTCAACATTATGAAAGATAATGAGTTCTGAAATGTTGTGGAACTAAAACGGGTCCACTACCTTACATCTATATAGAAATCGCCAAACCAGAATCTGTTACTGACAATATTGACCCAAGATACTGGCCAGTCTTCAGTTTTGCCCCTATACGATCAATAATATTGACAGTTTACCTGGTTGACAATATTTTTACCTTGGACTTGTAAATACCCCCCCCCCCCCCCCCCTAAAAAAAAAGTTATAATTGTGAACGTGCTCATCGGGGTACAACAATTTCTAACAGTAATCCTAATTGTGTCGCCTCGAACGCACGGCCACATGTAGTAACTCTTTAAGCATACAGATTATTACATCGTGAAATTAACACCCATTCCGATCAAAACCGTTCTAATCAATCACTCAGTGCTCCATTTATTCAGTCCAAAAACTCACTTAAATAGATCAAAAATCATTAGAAAAATGCCTCATTGATCATCTTGAACAAAATTAGCTACATTATATTACCTCCCTTGGATATCACTCAAAACTCGCACCGAAAACTCATTCTATTTCATTCCAATATCATCCACCGCGCCAATTTCACGTTGTAGTTAATTGTAAGTAATAAGCATTCGGCCTCCTTTAAGCAGAATTGTCAACTGGTATATAATGAAAAAAATATTGCCGGTTGGGTTTGACAGTCTTACCCTCTGTTATAGGTATTGATTATAATTTTGCGTTAGATTAAGGGCCAATGGAATTTTGTATTCAGCCAGAAATTTCACAGAAAAAAGAGTTTCTAGAATCGTAAGCGTATGTAAACTCAGCGAAGGCGTGGAGTCGATCTACGAGAATTAATTTACCGTGACTGTTTCCTGCTGCTGTAATAAATTTAAACCTCTTTTTAATTGTCTACAAAACACGCCGCGAGCAAACAGCGGGAACCAGGCAAAAAAATAGTTTGATAACGAAAATACTGTAACGAAAGCATGTTTTAATGGTAGTTTAGTCTTGCGGTTGTCAAAGTTGAACATAGACGTTCAAAATCAAGGCTTTTCTACCCGGTAACCTCAAGTGGTAACGTCGTAAATGCGCATGGTCGTTAGGAAAAAAAGATCAGTCCTGTGTTCAGGATGACAGAACGATGCAAACTGTTTGCAAAAAATACATCCCGTTTTGCACGTACAATTGCGTTCAAAGCTGGGTATAATCTACAAACATTTTGTACCATTTTGTCATTCTGAATGTCGGCGATTTCAGCAGAGCTTTGATAAATGAAATATCTTTGTCTATCTACTTTCGTTAATTTCAGTCTTTAAGTTTTCGAAAATATCGTCTTCTTTTTTTTTCTAAGAATTTAGTAATGAAAAAAATGAAAAAAGGGCGTATTCTTAAAGAAAAATGACACTTATATATGTTTCAAAAGTTATGTTAACTCTTATCCCCCCCCCCCCAAAAAAAAAAAAAAAAAAAAAAAAAAAAAAAAAAAAAAAATCGGCTATCTAGAAATAGGAATTAAGATCTACAGAACTTTATTTTATTTGCTGTCCTGTGTTTCTTTAAGGACACTTTAAGTTCTCGCCAAAAACACTTTTCTAGCGAGGATCGTATTTTGAATGTACCGCGGGCGATATAATCCATCAGTTACACGACTTAATGTTGCGGTCAATCAAAAATCGATTGTCCAATCAAATCAACCATTTAATCGCTTTTGATGTCGAATATCACCTCAAGCCTACCAAAACCACGGGTGCGTTCAGTTTTAGAAATCCTTGTGAAAAATGTTTGAACTTTTTTTCTCCGCTTTGCACTAAAGATGTGCAAAGCGGGATAAGTTACCAACAGTTTTCACTAATGTCATCCTGAGCGCAGGGCACATTCAAGCTGTCGTCAAGAGATACCGCACCACACAAAAACAATGTGGACAAATGATGAAATGAAACTTATAGTTTCTACGATAAGCCCACATACAAAAAAACTCAGTCATTCCAACACCACATTTTCAATGGTGAAATTAAAAAAGAAATTGCAGACGTTGTACTTAAGGGTGTGACTTTTGAAACCTTAGTCTCTTGTGTAGAAATCCTTGTTGATAACGATGAAATTGTTTGTTTCTAGCAATTGTTTCCCTTTTCACAATGTTAATCGAAACATGTTCTTTTTTGACGAAAATAATAAGGGATCGTATTTTTTTTGTCCATGTTACTAAATTCGGCAAACAAAGTGAGAAAACTATGAGGGAGACTAGTGTAGAAAACGATACGACAATTAACTGTTTTCGCTTTCAAAAATCCTTCATATTTTTTGCTTTTTACTTTTTTTTTACAAAAAAAACCAAAAAACTAAATGCTCAAAAATGCAAGAACACGAAAATCTATTACAAGGGAGGTAAATACATAATCATGAAACACAAACACCCAAAGAGTTAATTTTCTATCAATATTTATTGAGATAAACAGTTTTTTAGAAGATATATAATCTTAGATTATTACCCTGGTGGGGCGGAGCTTTAGTATCGGTTCGTTGCATTTACAGCTTTCAGTTAAAAATACTCAGTCTTATAGATAGTTATTTGAGTTAAAGATTGGCAACCAAACTCTCGTAACTTCAGCTTGGAAAAGTTACAAGGATTTGGTACCCCATCGGTGCAATCTGTTCACTTTCGCACAGCACGTTTATCCTTTTGGTTAGATACAGCTATTTACACGCGATCAAGACTTTCGTCGGCTAACTTTTGAAAGAAATACCACAATACCATTGACAAAGTATTTACTTTATCGCATGGTTATTGACGTATGGACGAGTTAAAATATGCTTAATTGATTATGGAATAAAATGCAACTTAAAAAAATACTATTAATATTTATTATTAAAACAGTACTTACACGACAGTACAGCTGCCATTATTTTATGGTGAACGGCTGTTTTACATGCAATTTCGGTTCTCCATTCCCACGCGAACAGGGTAACCAAAATTGCTTTTAAAGTAACGATTCATATAGCAGCGGCATTACATTGTAATTCATTACAATAAAGACATATATATGTATTTTTCTTTAATGCTTTTCGGTGGTTTATCGAGAATAACGGTAGAGTATCACTGGATAATCTCATGGCAAAAGCAGTGAAATTATCAAAATTTTATACCCTGCTTTTGTGAATTTCACCCTATCCTACGTCATCTATGCGGGGCGAAATTATTGACGTCACAATGAACGTTGCATAGCAATCACTGACGCGCTTTACGAAAATATGTCCTAGAAATGTTACATTTTGTCTCATTTTTGCATTTAGGAAATAGAATAATCTTTTTTTTTTCGTGCAAGATCGATATATTTCATTTCGTGAACGACAAAAGCTATATTTTCCTCGTGAAAATATAGCTTTTGTTGTTCACTCAATAAAACATTAATCGATCTTACACTGAAACAAACGATTATCCTCTATGTCTTTTTTGTAATAAAATAAATATGCCTAAAAGATCTCCAAAGATGTTTTTTTTTTCCTTCAAGCGTATGGATGACCAAAGTGCATCGGGCCGGAGATTATAACTTTTTTTCGTGCTCAACTGAGAATTTTCTCAATCTAGAATTTAAATGAATATTTAACGAATGTGAAAGATATTTTTTATAACAACATATTAATAATTTCTATTATGTTATTGCAATTATATCATTATTACAACAAAGTAACGTCTGGTAATCTTATGTTAAACTTTGACAAAATGATCAGTTGAGAATGACAAAAAGTTTATAATCACGTGACCTAAACCACAAATTTTATCATATAAATTCTCATTTCACACTGGTGCCAACCTATTAATATTGGTGAGAGGAAAAGGAACATATGACAAAACTGCATAAAACGTTTAAGAAAGTAGAATGCATTATTAAACATTCGCTACTACATCATTTTTAAGTTAAATAGCACATAAATAACTAATTAGAGCACATTCATTGAGCACTTTTATCATATTAAATAAGCACAAATGTATGATCCCTTATTCAGCAAAACCTACGTTAATGACAATGAAAATTGAAATAACTATAAAAAAACTAAAAAAAAAAAAAAGTTTAAAAACTACATTTCGACAAAAAATTGAAATAAATAAATTAAAAATTAAAGTCCATAAAAAATTGAATTTTCAAAAAGAAATAGATGCTTTGAATCAGTTAAATATTTCCGAAAAACCAAATTATATTCTCTGAAGGTAATTAAGTTTGAAAACATCGAGGAAAAAGAGAAATTGCTTGTGCAAAGCAATTTTTCTTTTACTCAATATTTCTTTAAAAATTTTCCGCCTCTTTTCAATTTTTATCTAACAGTTTAGTGATTGTTGATTATTATCATTATTATTATTATTATTATTATTTTTTTTTTTGAATATTCGTTTAGTAAAAGAGAGAAAAAAACAAAACTGAAAGAGAACTGAATTATGAAGTGACGTCTTTAGCCAGTTTTTCTGGATAAGGGATAATATATATCATAGATACTAGGTGTGTTACATAGTTTAACCCTTTGCTGTTTAATCCCTGCTTTTTACGTACCTGTCATTTTATAATTGAGAAAACATTGTGAAAAAAAGAAGAAATTGCTTCTGACAAGCAATTTCTTCTTTTTCCACACTATTTTCTACCCTACTGAATGGTTATTTTTCAATTTAAATCCACTTTAAATTTTTTTCTGCAAAACCTTTGAATTTGGACAGGTCCAAAATTTTGTAAAACAGGAAAGGGTTAAGCGATGTCCGGACAACACAGGGCACTAAGATTGTTCACAGCGTCAGATGAGTTGGTACTGTCACCAGTTAAACTCTTCACATAGCTTAGAAGTTCATCCATATCCGTGGCTCTTCGTGACTCTTCGCCATCTGTCGAAGGACCCTCGAGGCGTTGTCGTTTACAGGCGGGAGTTTCGTCGGTCTTCTCGATCTTGATCGGCGTGTTGTCGTGTAATGACGGGTGTCTTCGGCGGAACTGTTCGGGAGAGTCGGTGGATGTACAATATTTATGGGGTAACCGCATACTGTATCGAAAACGTGGAGTCATTGAGTGGTCTTCTTGCTCAACTGGGTTCTCACTAATGGCCGAAATCGAATCCTCTGGTGCCTTTTCTGGAATATGAATTTCTGGTAGACCAAGTTCTTCGTGTATATACTCTTTGTAAGTCTCGGTTTGTAACGCTTTCTTGTCGAGGATCTTGAACACGTTCTTAGGTGCTTTTGTCATGTCGACTTTCCAGTAGTTTCGTCTACCATTCATTTTACCTGTTAGTTCGTCTTCACCGGGGCACGGATACGGAACCTTGTAGAAACAGGAATTGTGGGATAGGTTGTGACGTACGGAGTCCCGCCATCCGGTGTACTCTCCACGGAAGAAGGTAAATAGTTCCTTGAGTTTAGAGTGGATACCTGACAGTGTGAGTCGTTGCTTGGGTGAGTTCATGATCGCAGTAATTATCAGTCCACAGAACGAGTAGGGAGGTTTAGGGTATCGTCGATAGTTTTCTCCTCTCTTCTTTCCACGCTTCGTAGATTTGTTGTTCGAATCTTTGTCTGCTTGTGAATCGTGGCTGATGGTCTCAGTACAGTCTGTGTTTGTAGAACAATTAGTATTTGTTGATGACGTAGAAGAGTAAGTAGACAATACACTGGAAGGTCTGGTCTGATCTTGAAGAAAGTTGTTATCTGATGTGGCCTGAAGTACAGGTGGTGGGTCTAAGGGGAGGTAACAGGGCGCTGTTGTTATATCAGGTGTGCTAGGCCAAGATGTGGTATAGCTCTGTGTTAGGTTGTGAGCAGGTAAGTTCGAGGCGTTTCCTAGTATAGTCATGTAGTCACAGTGCGGTCTCTGTAATGTGTCAAGCCAGGGTTGGAATGGCGTCAGATTATTGTGTTGGTTCATGTCGTAGCCGCTGACCGGTCTATACATCCAGGACATCTTCGAACCTGATGATAGAAAGAGAAACTGTTATACAAAATAAAAAGAAAATAAGCTCACCGCGTTGTCTAGCCCAATGGTTGCACTTTTTTCCAAAGCCATTGGGGTCCAATCTCAATCAAAACGGTTACCATTTAAAATCCCCCAATCAGCGCCCGATTCATTCATTCCAAACACTCACCAAAATCATTTCAAATCGCTCAAAAGTAAAAATTAAAAAAATTAGCATCCACCTCATCCATCCTAGATTTCACAAACGTAATTGAACTTTGTAAGCGTATGATGGGCACATGAAAACAAAGAAAGCTTTTCATAGAAACTACATGCTCTTTATTTCAAAAGAGGTAACAAATATCGTTAAATTTGTTGAAAAATTCGCGATATTGGATTACCTCCCGTTTAATTCACTCAAAACTCATTCTTCACATTCATTTTCATTCAAAATAATTCCAAAATCATGCCCCTTGTCAATTTCACGTACTAAACTATGATTTTGACATTTATATGCATTGAGGTGACAACCACCGAAGGTTACATAAAAAAGAGTCGATATTGGAACCATGGCAAATGAATGTGATGGAATATATTCAAACCATCGCAACTACAGCTTGAATAAGTTATGTACGTTATGTTAGTTACGTCCTTGGATGGGTCGATAGATGGATCGCTGGACCCGCCCCACGACATTCGTCAAGGCAACCCGCCCTCCCTCAAATTATACATTTGACCCGTCACGCAAAAGGAAACCATCTGAGTTGTGCGTAAAATGTCGACCCCAGTCAGACTGTGCGAATTGCGCAGGCTGACTAGGGTCGACACTTTACGCACTACCAATTTTCTGAAATAGAATAATCTATCTACCTTCCCTTCCCCTTTTTCCACATTTTACACATTTTCAAATAGTTTACGGTCAAAATAGCAAAATAAAAAACTGACGACAAAAGTATTTGCGCGCGTATGCATTTAATCGCTTTCGATATCGCGATATCGAAATGTGTCTTAATAATATTTCTCTAAGTTTGGCCTTTGAACGTTCAGGGTGACTACGTATTCGGTACCATGTGATCGACATTCGAAGAGATAGATATATTGCGGAACACCTTTTGAGGTTGGTTGCATATCCGATTCTAAAGGGCCATTTTAAATCAAATGTCTACCATTCAAATAAGAATGAAAAAGCTTGCAAGACTCGTCTGTGAAATAAAGAAATATATACAGTAGTAATTTAAGGTCAATAAGATCGAATCCTTTTTGAAATCGAGGACCGATCCAATAATTTTAACCTCATCCGTGTCTATAAGGCATAAGCATCATGAGTCAACTAGTCTTATGAGTGAAGTCTATCAAGAATGGTTTTCTATGAAGCCCGATAGGTATATGATCAAAACAACATTCGTTTTCAAAAATGTTTAAAGTTGATAAGCAATATATCTCAAATATTTTTGAAACTGTAGGCAAAATTGAAATAGGTCGATAGTTCTAAAGATTCGACTTAACACCACCTTTGAAAAGAGGCTTCACACTATTTTAAGGACATTTCGGAAAATTCCACTCAATATGCATAGATCTATTTGTAATTGCTGACATCGGTTTTTATATATTCTGCCCTTAAGGATAGAAACAGGTCGCTACGTTGGTGAGCCCCAGGTTTCCCGTCTATGTACATTGTGTAATTCAGGAGAGATCGAAAGCGAGGAACATTTCTTTATAGACTGCAGTGTTTACACAACAGAGAGAAAGGATATTCTATCGAACTATATGAGCGACAATGCCTTCAAACGGTTGGACTCAAAAGAGAAATTGTCTGTAGGGGAGACCGGGGAAAAGTGTTACACGGGGCAAAGTGTTACGTTTGAAATAATTTCTTTTTGCATTGTTTTATGACCAAAGTGTTATTTCTAAGAAAAGGGCTTTTTGATTACGCATGTTTTGCTGTATGTTAGAGACATCAAATAGGAATGTCCACTTCAGAAGAATCAGAAAACGATTTTTGTGACACAAAAGTAAATTCTTACTATCTTCGTAAATATCCGCCTCGTATGATATAAAAGTACAATAAATAGAAAAGATATGTGTTTTTGGGCTACTCAAATCCAGAAGCTAAGTAATGTGTACAAATTATTGTATCATTAACATTTCTTTTCTTTGCACGAGTGTTTTTTCCGAAAAGTTGCGATTGGGGCAAAGTGTTACACAGGACATGGGGCAAAGTGTTACAGTGTAACATTTTGCCCAAATTCTGTTTAACACCATTATTCAATTTCCAGATAACAAGATTTAGACTGAAACGAGTTACAAAGAAGCTTCAGACGAAGTTCTAATGTTTCTGTAAATTATTTAACATGTAATTATATGCAAAAGAAACCTGTGTACGAAAGAAGATTTTCCTATTGCTAGAGTAACCACCTTTTCTCAAAATGCTTTGTGCGCTATATATTCGGGCATGTTGAAATGATGATTTGGCAGTCCAGTGGGCTAATTACTAAATGTTTGTGGTAAATTACAGATTTTTTTATATAATTTAATAAATGTATAGTTGAAGAGACTTGATAGGAGTAATTAATGCAATTTAGCAATTATCAAGTTCTGTCGTTGAAGACTACTTCGAAGCAACAATAGGTCCAAGTAGTCACAAATACCCTTAGATTTTATTCAAATGGCCATACGATACGAGCTTAATGGTTTTTGTTCTTGATAAAAAAGAAAAAAAGAAATATTTTAGGCATATGGTCTGAGTATCTTACCATCTTGAAACATGTGGTTAGGTGAAAGAACGGCACTTTTTTGTCATGGGTGACTAAGTCAGTGTGTGCGAAAATTTCAGTCTGATATATTTGGCCTAAAAGCCTTTCATGTTTATCCCGGTATTGAAAAAGCAAAAAGAAGTAGTTTTCGTGGCGACTGCCATACCACGTAACACTTTGCCCCGGTAGGTGTAACACTTTGCCCCAAAAGCCAGGGGCAATGTGTTACATTTACCGATTTTTTTGCCTGCGTATAAAATTTATATAGTATGATGAAATTGTTTAATTAAAGTATTTTTTAGAACGAAATTCGTTAAATTTTCGAAACATATATTAAAAAGCCTAAAAAAAGCTATGGTGTCGGAAAATTTGTGAATTGTTTGAAAAATGTAACACTTTGCCCCGGTCTCCCCGGGGCAAAGTGTTACACGGGGCAAAGTGTTAGGTTTGAAATATTTTCTTTTTACATTGTTTTATGACCAAAGTGTTATTTCTAAGAAAAGGGCTTTTTGATTACGCATGTTTTGCTGTATGTTAGAGACATCAAATAGGAATGTCCACTTCTGAAGAATCAGAAAACGATTTTTGTGACACAAAAGTAAATTCTTACCATCTTCGTAAATATCCGCCTCGTATGATATAAAAGTACAATAAATAGAAAAGATATGTGTTTTGGGATACTCTGACCCAGAAGCTAAGTAATGTGTACAAATTATTGTATCATTAGCCTTTCTTTTCTTTGCCCGAGTGTATTTTCCGAAAAGTTGTGATTGGGGGCAAAGTGTTACACAGGACATGGGGCAAAGTGTTACAGTGAAACATTTTGCCCAAATTCTGTTTAACACCATCATTCAATTTCCAGATAACAAGATTTAGACTGAAACGAATTACAAAAAAGCTTTAGACGAAGTTTTAACGTTTCTGTCAATTATTTAACGTGTATTTATGCAATAGAAATCTGTGTACGAAAAAAGATAAATTTCCTGTTGCTAGAGTAACCACCTTTTCTCAAAATGCTTTGTGTGCTATATATTCGGGCATGTTGATATAAGGATTTGGCGGTCCAATGGGCTAATTACTAAATGTTTGTGGTAAATTACAGATTTTTTTATATAATTTCATACATGTAGAGTTAAAGAGACTTAATAGGAGTAATTAATGCAATTTAGCCATTATCAAGTTCTGTCGTTAAAGACTACTTCGAAGCCACAGTAGGTCCAAGTAGTCAAAAATACCTTTAGATTTTATTCAAATGGCCATACAATACAAGCTAAATGTTTTTGTTCTTGATAAAAAAGAAAAAAAGAAATATTTTAGGATATGGTCTGAGTATCTTATTAAGGAAACATATGGTAAGGCGAAAGAACGGCACTTTTTTTGTCACGGGTGACTTAGATAGTGTGTGCGAAAATTTCAGTCTGATTTAGAATAATATTTGGCCTAAAAGCCTTTCATGTTTATCCCGGTTTTGAAAATGCAAAAAGAAGTAGTTTTCGTGGCGACTGCCATACCATGTAACACATTGCCCCGGTAGGTGTAACACTTTGCCCCAAAAGCCTGGGGCAATGTGTTACATTTATCGATTTTTTTGACATAGTATGTTGAAATTGTTTAATAAAAGTATTTTTTAGGTCGAAATTCGATAAAGTTTCGAAACATATATTAAAAAACTTCAAAAGAGTTATGGTGTCGGAAAATTTGTGAATTGTTTGAAAAATGTAACACTTTGCCCCGGTCTCCCCTAATCATGAAAAACAACCCAAGAAAAGCGGCCAGGTTTTTAGTAAAAGCATTTACGAAACGGCGTGAACTTATTTACCAAAGGAACTAGTCGGGCGATTGAAATTAACGCAATTTTGCGCTAGTGTCAAAATCCAACTAAAAAGATCCTAATAAAACTCTTCATTCAGACGCCCTATGTTAACATAGCACTGTTTATTGCAAGAGGAAGAAATTGCTGACGGTTAAGCCAAATAATTGCATGATTGGTCAAACTGCCTAATCTTACATTTAATTTATATGCATCCAAGTCGTCCGCAGTAATTGTTATCACGATCCATGCTTAGATTTTTTTTTCTTATTTACTACTATCACATAGAGCTGTATTTTACCATTTACTTTTTACTCATCTACAATCATATCACGAACCTTCTTATATCCAGCCCTTGAAATGGTTGTTGGGAAAGATATCACGACTTTTCCCATTTCGTTTAGGGGAAGAGTGGGATGCCGATCTCACATGACCGATCCTCGCCATCGAAGTTACGGGAGCCGGGACTAGCTTTCACCTTCTCTCATACATGAGAAGCGGAAGGCATGGCCTCTGCAACCGTCACCGTTTATACCAAGCTTTAAAGACCCATCAACCGTCACTCGCAGCTAAATATATGATTACTCAAGGTGACATATAGGCCCATGGGGTCGGGTGTTTTATTTATCTAATTGTTTGATTTTTTCTGTACTGTTGAATGTCATGCATATAACACATGTCACTATAATAATTAAAATTTACTTACTATATAAAGTCTTTGCATAATTTCATATGTTTGGAATTATTCCATAAAGCCCAGTCGCTTTATTTTTATCTATTTTATCTATTTATCAATCATGCGCCGAACTGCTGGTGCAGTTTTAAACTCTATTTCAAAGTATTTGTTTCTTATATAATTATCCAAATACATCTTAATTTCATTATATTATGATACAGTTATTCTGGCTAAAGGCAGCTTTAATAAGCATTTCGGAAATATTAACCAGTGGCCTCTTTCAAGAAAAATATCGTACGATTTATTTTATAGATATCGTACGATTATATTTAAGACGGTCGTAAACGGCTTTCACAAAAATATCGTTGAAAATCGCAGGCTATACGACCTCATAAAATTATCGTAAAGTTGATTTTTCACATCTGCACGTGCTGATCATATGATATAAACTTCCGCGTTTGTGGGTATATTGTCCGCTTTTTAAAATACCAAAATGGGTAAATTAGCAAATTGACCGTAGAAAAGCCATTTACTTGAATATTTATGCATATTTAACGAGGTTTTTTAAAACATAATTCGTCGAACTACACATTTCTCATCGATATCTAAATATCTTTGTCATTATAATTATGCAAGTGCTCATAATTGCATAGTTAATATAGCTTACACTGTCGATTCCCTTTCCAATAAAAGTATACCGACTGTCGCGCCGAATGTGGAGCAATCGAACATTGGACTGAATTGTAAAAGTGCACATGTTCTAGTTAATGATCATCTGCACTAAGTTTTCGGTGTATGACTTTATCATCATTATATTTTATTATCATTGTTGTTTGTTTGGTTGGTTGTTTTCTTGTGAAGTATAAGCACGTATAAGAATACAACAATTTTAAAAGGGTAATTTAAAAAAAAAGGCTCACCAATTTTTAGCTCGGCTGTTTTCGGAGAACACCCGAGGTATTGCTATAGCCTTCGTGCCGTCGTTGCCGTTGTCGTCGTGCGAAAACTTTGACGTTATGTGATATCTCTGGTTTTACTGAAAGCATTTACTTGAAACTTGGCGCACATGTTCACCATCAAAAGAGCTACCTATACTATCAAGGGGGGTAACTCTATATGCATTTTGAACAAATTATGCCCCTTTTTCGACTTAGATTTTTTTACCACCATCCAGCACTCAACAGCCGAGCGTAGGCACCCGTAGGCGATGCTCTTGTTATTATATGTATTTGTTATGTAATTGTTCAAATCTGTATAGTTCTGTGCCTAAATGAAAGGTATTGAAACGAACTTTAGAGGGTTGGTATTGAAATGAACTTTAGATGGATATTATATTCAGTCGCTTCAATTAAAAATTACTGATAACTTTAATTTCGGTTCTAGTACAGTGCTCGTTGTCGTATCTGTGTAACTACATCAGTTACATGAAGATTAGACAAGTTTCACCTGGCTTAATGTCGCCGTTCAATTATTGTATCTGTTTTATTATTTGCTCAGTTGATCTTTGACGAAAAGAGAGAGAAAAAATATCGAGTGCAGCGGTTTTGTTGTTGATGATGATGTTGTTGTTGTTTATAAGAAATCCTCCTATTTATCAAGAATTGTATGGTTTTGGCTACAGGCTGTGGAATTTTCCTTTTAATTTATGTCATACTTGAAGCATGTAACACAGGAATCCATGTGCATAATGTGAGAGTAGTTTTTTTTAAAAGTAAGTAATTTATATGCGTAAAACTCTACTGATTTGGTATCTCCCACTTTCTGTGACACTAGGAAGGGTAAGCAAACGTTTTCAGTCATGATCACAAAAGGGTCGATTCTTACGGTAAATAAACAACTGAATACCACTATGAAAACATTTTGCGACAATCGTACGATTATCGCAGAGTAAAGTTGAACATCGAAATGATGGTGCATCTGTTTTTCAATATATCTCGTTTATTACACTATATTGAACTTGGAAATTTGGCATGTGCATAGCTAAATGATCGTTCTAACATCCGCGAGAGCGAGAAAGGAATCCGAAAACATTTAAGGCTCATAGAGACAAAATCGTAAAATTTACGACTGGTCTGAAGGTGTCGTATATTTTATCGTGGATTTCACGATACGACGCCTTTCTTGAAAGCCAAAATGTTTCTTGAAAGCCAATTTTTATCGTACGATTGCGATACGACCAAATTTCAATCGTAGGACCTTTCTTGAAAGAGGCCCAAGGATTCTTATTATACTGAAACTTATATCTTAATTCAAAGAAGGTCACTTGTTCAGAGAAAACTATGAATATGTTAATCATGGTAGCCTAAAACGATAAATGAACTTCCTGGAGCTCTATTTAAGAATCATATGATTTACAAGGTTCCAGTAAAAGGTACAAGAAGGAATAATTATTCATTTTTTATTCTAAAATCACGGGAGTGTCGATCTAGTCATCTTACGCAGTTCGCACAGGCTGACTAGGTCTACATTTTATCCACTTTTTTAATTTATTTTGAATGCTTTCGGTGAAAAAAAGAATTTCCATTTTTCTCCATTATTCTCAAGAAATAAATACGATTTGTGATAATACATTTTTAGGCATTACCCATAAACCGATTATTAGCGCGGACGGACAGGCGACATTCCAAATTTCCATGAATTCCTTGCTTTTATAGGCAGGTAAAAATTTGAAATTATTTCAACATACAATTTCAAATACATGTATAAAAAATTCTTTGGCACATATGATACAAGAATCGCCGCATTAAATAAGTAATAATATTTTGACCGCTTATCAAATCATATTTCGAACTTAAGTAACGTTTGTATTATCCAAGTACATGTATTATCATATTACTAACTGAAGGGTAAATTTTAAACAACGAAGACATGTCACGAAATAAATCTGTAAATCTGTAAATTGGAATTACCGAAATAGAGATACAACCGAGACATATCAGATATGTAATTGTGACCGTCACGCAAAAAGAGCACATCTGGGAATTGCGTTAATCCATTGTAGGGAAGAGATAACTTTACCACGGTGACACAAACCTTTTTTCTATATCGCGATATCGAAATGTGTCTTAGTAATATTTCTCTTAGTCTGGCCTTTGAACGTTCAGGGTGACCTTGGCCTTCGAACTACATTCATGGAGTATTGCTTAGGTATGGTTTACACTATTGTCAATTCCAACGCCAGCTTATAAATGCAGTCGCCAATGAATAAACATTCTGATTCTACCATTATTTAACCTGCTACCTTTTAATGTGACATTCGATCTACAATCGCGAATTTTGCTTTCATCACCGTCACGCAAAAAGAGCACATCTGGGAACTGGGTCAGTAATCCATTGTAGGGAAGAGATAACTTTACCACGGTGACGCAACGTCAAAGACTGGTAAAAAACGCCGTGTCAAGTATAACGCCTTGTGGTGGAACAGGACAAAAGCGTTTTTTTTTTTAAATAAGGGCAAACAAATTGGTATCAATGGACACTTTGTCTTAGCGCGATCTTAATGTTCTGTTCTATTCAGATTTAACGTTACCATGACGTCGTTAAAAATGACGATCACGCGCGTTTCTCACGAATGAATTGACTCTGCATCTTCTCAAACGCTAATCGTGATCGTATTTATGGCTATTAAATTCATTGAAAAAACACCAAAATGACGCTAGATAAATTGTGAACATTGGCATGTAATCAGAAAACACTTATATTCAACGTTAGAGACATATTATTCAACGTAAGAGACAAATTATTGAATTAAAGTAAAAATTCAAATATTTGCGACCCGAAAAAATAGCACTTTACCATTTTTTTTTTCAGTAAATTGGCCAATTGAAATTTGTCTAAATTTTGAAATTTCTTTTTCCTGATTCCGTTTAATATTCTCGCAACTTTTTGTGACGTTTCACCGTACGGATTTTTTTCATTAGGGGATCAAGAATCCCCTACGGTCGAAATTTGGTAAAAAGACACACGCAGTGCGTCGAGAAATTCGCCAAATCTTTTGACTGACTTCACTTAAAATATTTTAAAGATTTCTGTAAATAGAAAAATGAATTTTCAAAAAGATTTTTCAATTTTTGAACATGCATTAAGATTTTCAATATATATTTGAAACGATATCACTGGACCCACAAATAGTCTTTTACCATTCTAAAAATTGGTAACGTCATAACGTCGAGATTGCGAAATAAACTTACAAAAAGCAATGCTCATTTATAGCGACGTCGAACGGTTATTCTTACTGAAGCCTTAGATAATCAACACTTGTGTAAGCTGAATTCATGTGTACCGCAATTTTCGGTTTATGGAATGAAATTTTGAGGGTTTAATTAGGCTAATGAATACACCTGAAAACTTTTGACTTTTTATTCTAATAGATCGGAAATAAATCAAAAGATAGAAAAATATTCGGTGAAATTTGAACGTAATTGACATTGTTTTAACATCAAAAGGTAAACCTTTGAATCAAAATTATTTTAAATCTGCACGGTATAAGTTTTTAAAACTTTCCCTGTTCATCGAACTAGAATTTGAAAATAAAATCAAAATTGAAGAAATTTCTCGGGCCAATTTTATAAAATTTTGTTAAAAGCGAGATTTTTGGAACAGTAATAAATGTGAATATTAATTTCAACCAACTAACATGCCCATATATAAAGATACAGAGATCCATGTATAACATTTGGGTAATGGCCATTCATCAAATTTCATTTTAATGCAATTCGCGGAACAAAAACGTCTTGAATTAAATCGCACTGCGCTTTAAGGTGAGAATATGGTCGTTTGTAGAAAGCGCGCCTTATCATGAATTTTACGAAGCAAAAAATATACGCCGTTGAGATCCCATTAACTCAGAGATAACTGTTTTCACCGAATTTTATTCACTTTGATAAAAAAACAAACGCTTATGTTCTCTTCCACCTAAAGCGCATCCGGTATTCGCGAGAGGAACATAAATACAAATTCAATCGGATATGAGATGGCAGAGTTATGTTCCGGACAAAAAGCATGGCGTCGCATGCCCGCCCGCCGGACATCACGGGCAACCCATAGATAATGTCCCAATTCGTCTTCTCCCATTTCCGTCTACTTATTTGCGCACTTGTCCGATTTTGCGTGAAAATGTCCCAATTCGCCTACATTTTAAACTTCGTTCTTTGATAGGTTTTAAATAATGTTTATGCCTTTCATAACATAAATGAACTCTACACTTTTTGGACAACTTTTTACAAAGAATTGATATTTATAGCTGATTTTGTTCCCCATTTACAGACTATATAAAAGTCAAGAAAGTAGTTGCTGTGCCGATGTACGCAATATGTATATTTGTTATTTCACTGCTGAACTTATTTGATTTAGATCTATTGTTTCAGCGCCAGATATAAATCGAGGTTTCTATTTCATATTTTATTATTATAAATTCCTGGTAAGATTTGCCTCCCCCTGTCCTCTTCCCGTCATGTTTACTATATGGCATCTGGTGGAAAATTATATTGCAAGATATTACAGATCTAATAAAATTGTTATCTTTTAATTAAAAAAATATAATATTTATCTTTTTAATCATTTAACCGTCCTATAAGACCATTTAAGTTGATTTGCAACAAAAATGTACACGTAGGAGCTTTTGCACTTAAGTACACACGCAAGGGCTTAGCACAAAAGTGCGCGCAAATTAACTTGGCATTTTACGTAAAATTTTATCAGTTAACCAATCCAAAACATTTTTGGTAATCATTCTCCATGTGTGTAAACGAATTGGGACAGTAGACGAAGTTGGACTGGTTGCAAAAACAAAACAAAATAGAACAAAACACTGAAAGTACTGATGGTGAACGAATCTGATGGCATTCTAGAATGATACATTGAATTCGTTGAGAAAAGAGAAATTTTGAATGTTAAACGAAATAGTTGAGGGAAAGTGTCTCGACACAATTTCGACAATTCGGCAATTTAGCTTTAAATTCAACGAAATAGAAAAGGATTAAAAGAAAGATAGAGAGAGCGACAGACAGAAAGAGACAGATCGACAGAGAAAAAAACAGACAGCGACAGAGAAAAGAACTGGCAACCATAGTGTCTAGACTTATAATTATTTTCTTACTCAAAAAATATCAGTCTGAAACTTTGTGAAAAGTAATTCGATTTCCACATGCGGGACCCAGATTTTACCAGCAGTCTTTCTGCAATTTGACTATTAAACGTTATCCGCTATGGTTCTGGAACTTTAACAATCTGAATGGGGTCCCCCATCCTCATAATTAAAAGACCGCTGTTTCGTCTTTAACTAAAACGCTGTAATTACAGGGTTTCGGTCTCTTTCGTTTATGTGCAATTTTGTGAAAGAATGTCTATCTGATGTCATTGCGTAAAAAAGAAGTAAAGAAAAAATACGATCGATGTAGGTAGGTTTTTTGTACAGCTAACAGATTGTCCTAATAAAGTCGTAGTTTAAATTTTATTGCTCTTTCAAATTGGTGGATAAGGTAAACCTAAGAGGGTAGAAGATGGCAGCTATGTACGGATGTATGCTAAGAATAGTCCTGGTGTGAGAAATAATAGATTCCATGTTAAGGAGCTCCAGTCCACGGGCAATTGATTCACAATCCAAATTTTGTCTTGTGGTTATTTAATATTTACATAGACGAAAATGGAAAAACGAAAGAGTACACTAACTATTGACGGGCATATAAAACACCACAATTCAAAATCAGATATGTTCTAATAAAAAATATGTGAACATGTATTTGTGTTTTAAACATGCTTGTTGTGTTTTTAAATAACAATCCATTGTCCAGATCCAGTCGACCGTTTTTTAAAGACTTTAATAGTTTCCATGAGGGGAAATTCAACAGACTAGCCAGATGCTTAACAAGATTTGAATTAAAAATACTTACATAGAAGTTACGCAAGATACTGGTGACCCTTTGCGTTACAAATAGTTTTGACGTCGGCGTAAATATAACGTTCCGTTTTACTATTCTGTCTTCACACCAACATTTGCAAACGATATATTTGTGTTTTTTTGGAAACGTTGTTTATCTTTGTCAAGATTCAAATACAAAAAGTTTGTAATTTTTTATCATATACAATAGACTCGGATTTCCGAAGACTCCGACGCAGACCCAATGATATGATGTAGAGTAGGATTGATTCGGTGTGTTTTTAAAATACTCATTCACAATAAAGATATACGTGCAATATATAATATTTCTAGCGATTCAAAAATAAGATTTTTATTTACTAGTAACATGTATTTTCATATTATTGACTACAACTTATTATTTAAATCAAAAAGTTTCAATTAACATTTATGATTCCAAAGAAACCGCGTATATCTGAACAGATCGATCTTACCAAAAAAGAAATCTTACTTTGAATAAAATTTGATATTTTATTTCTTTTTCATTCAGTTTGATAAACTGTTTTCTGTTTACGATATTCTGAAACAGATCAGTTTATGACAGTTTCATGGTTTATTTTTTATATATTTTTTCATTCATTTATTTTTCAATTTTCATTTTGCAATTTAATTTATTCACTTATTATCATTATAATTATTATTATCAAGTGACATATAATTCAAAAAACAAATATAAATCAAATTAAGCATGTGAAATGCCAATACATTTAAGCATATTAATTCTGCATTTGCTTCGTTACGGGCGTTATGAAAAACAACGTAGGTGGGACATTTTTGGGTGACTTTTGTATTTATCAATAAAATTATTACTTTTAGGCCGAGAATTGAAAGAACCATATCGTTGTAAACAGAAATGAAAATGTATTTTTATATGGAAAATTCAAATGAATGCAACAAGTAAAAGATATATATAATTCAGGTAGAAAATAGCAATTCTTAATTATCAACGTCAGAAAATGAGAGTGGGACATTTTTGGTGACTTTTGTAATTTCGCTAAATTTCTTTATATGAAAAAATATCTAATGAGGTTGGGAGAATTGAAATTTTCGAGGCTCTGCCGAGACAATTATCAATTCCAAAGTTTTATATTTTTTCATACAGTACACTAAGTATGTATTATATTTATCTTATAACCTATATTAGTCTTGTTTTTGTCGGTGTTTCTAACTGAAATGCAAGTTTCTAAAAATAACCGCATTGTATCATTTTTCTAAAAATAACTATGTGATATCATAAAAATATCACACGGGATGTTTTCACACGGATATTTGTATAGTTATAAGATAAAAAGAGATAGCTGTTAACTTCACCATTTTTGGAATTATTTCGTGCATTGGCTTTAAAAATCTGAAGGTACGACGTTTAGGTCGCTACCAATAGTAAGTTATACGAATTATTATCGAGTACTTATGACGATTTATTCCCGGCTGGAATATGATATCGCCCGAGGCGAAGGCGAGCGTTTTTAAACTTTTTTTACTCCTGGTAATATAAATCAAATACCCAGGAAACCATATTACGAATTAGAGTCAAGTTTTAGATTAAATATCTCTCTTTCATTGCCTGTTCAAGCATAATTAGGCCTTTGTACACACTGATTTTTTTTAAACTACTAAGTTGCCTTTGAATTTTAAAATTTTCTTCTGAATAACATATAAAGTATTGACCACCACCTATTTGATCGCAATCACATCAATGGTTACCTAGGGATCACTCATGTGAATTTTGGTTGATATCCATCGATTATTTTCTGAGAAAATGATTTCTGCTATATAACAAATAAAAATGACCCAGCCCATTAAAGACACATTTTATCCAAATTTCTTCCGTAGTCAGATAGTTTTTTTCCAACCGAAATTTGTTTGGTATCAATCAATTCGTTTATAGGAAATGATTATCTAAACTTAAACATCATTTTACAAAAATACAATCCGCACTTTCATCAATTTCATATTAGGCTAGTGTCAAGACGAAGATCAGCTAGTGCTTCTGTATAATCTCTTCCAAGTCTTCACTGAGCGCTAAATAAAAACAGACATAGCCCAGGGCTCGTGTTGGACCCTTTAACCAGGATTTTGGCCCAGAGAAATCTGAAAATATCCTTATTTGACCGCATGAAAATTCTCAC
Source organism: Fragum whitleyi (assembly GCA_948146395.1). NCBI lineage: Eukaryota > Metazoa > Mollusca > Bivalvia > Cardiida > Cardiidae > Fragum > Fragum whitleyi. The sequence goes on along the minus strand of OX411552.1, from coordinate 53,906,083 downwards.
GTTGACGGACGAATTACTTATGGTCAAAACATGGTTTTATACCCAAGATATTTACAAAATGCATTCTAAAGTTAATTAGTTGTCCCATATCATCACAAGAAACAGTGGCCTCAAAAAAATTGTAAAATTCTATTGATTATTTTTTTTTTTGACCCCTTTAAATTCAGATTTCACCCCAGAATTTCTAAGGTGAGGCTTCAATGACTCCCTAATATCAAACGCTAACACGAGCCCTGATAGCCTAATTCTAAGTCTGTTCTGACATCAAAAATTTGCAAATTGCACCATAAAGTTGTCCAATGTTGAGCATTGTTTTTGTTTTTCATCACACATAAAAGAAATTGTTAGAAACAGTTTCTAAATTCATGTCTGAAGGTCTAAAACGCATATTCTTTTACGGGATAAAAAAAATAGACCAATTGTCATTATTGAAAGATAAAAGCAAAAAAAAAACACAAAACATTCGCCAATCATTTCGTTTGGAGGTTTCAGAAGACCTTATTTCAAGACCTCGTCGCGTACGGTGGAGAAAGAGAAATATTGCTTGTTCCAAACAATTTCGTCAGGCTATCAATAAAAGTAAAGGGGCATTAAGTCCCGAAACAGCTTTGTTTTTTGAACGTCACGCGACAAGGGAACATCGTAAGGTAGCTGCGTCATATTAAAGATCCAGAAAATCAGTGTCCGGGCCATGTACATGGTCTCCTTTCAATGAAATGTCAGAAACATGAACATGTAAAGTTCTTACTTTTTTTATCTTCTTAGAATTTTCTTTTTTCGAATTAAATGTTTGGATTTCTTCTATCTGTTTTCGAGCTTCACAAATTACAATGTGATGAACGGATTATCCATCCGAAGAATTTATTCAGATTAAGGTGTTAGAAATTGTTAATTACTATTCTATGACAAGACATGTACCGCGTTAAAATCAACACCTTATCCCCTTCTAGACAGGTTCAGTGTTAAATTTCACACCAATGTCGTTCTAATTACTCGTCCAAGACAAGATACTGACCATGCTGAATTTCGCACCTTTATGTTCTGTATGATACGTCCCATGTTTAATTTTACCCCAAAACTAGACACCATGTCTCGTTATACACGGTGATTTTAACACCTTCAAAGTGATCGTGTACAATAACATCACTAAACCTCTTAATGCGCTAATTTCTTTTTTTTGTAATTAATTTTCAATAATGTTATAATTAAGATATTTTTGAAAATAATTAGAAAGCTCAAAGATAAAGTCACTCTTTTATGAATATTTATTTAAGATCTATTTAATAAACAATCTGATATTCGTCTTTTCTTACCCTTTTTTATGTTTCTGTCATATTCATATATCTCAATGTTTATGACCAAAGGCAAATCGTGCTGCCGATATTTTACAAATTAAAATTTGACCTCCAAAATAAAAATTAAATATTGAAAGATAAAGAAATGATTGGAAAAAGTCTAGCGCAAAGATCGTAAATGTTTTTTCAATTCTATTTCTCAATAATCGAAAGCTCGTCGCGAAACAGATGTAACTGTCTATAATCATATCGACAGTTACGACAGTTTCGCGCTGAGCCATCAATTTGGTTACGTGTATCAACCCTTCACGTGAATTTCAAGACATTATCGATTGCAAAGATTTTGAAAACAGGATAGACTCAGATCAGCCTACGCAGACAGAATGAAGGACGTTTCAGAGACGGCCGTTGTGATCAGGACTTTTTTTGTCTACTATATTTATCAAAGTAGGACCGATTGGCCCAAACTATTTTAAATGGATGGAAGATTGTATGCATAATGTTTGTCTTTAACAGCAGGAGAATGATTTTGCATTTTGCATAAAGATTAGATAATTTCTTTTTTTTGGGGGGGGGGGCGTTTTAGCCTCTCGAATCCCCTCAGTATCCACTGAGTGATGCGACACTTCGTCGAAACTTCACCATGGAACGTATTTTTCGTCGAATAAGACACTTCGTTGAAAAATTCCCGATATGCATTTAAAGACCTGGTTTAAGCCTTCTATATTTGACCCCCCCCCCCCCCCAAATGAGATAAACAATTAACCACCCATTGTTATCTTAATGGTTTTATGGTCCTTATCTTAATCACTTAATCACCTTGTATACTCTATGTAGAGATACACATACAGAGGCTGTCAGGCATATATTGATTTTGACTTTTTGAGAAAAGTATTTCATTAATTATTGGTTAAATAATTTCAAATTACTAAATATCTCATTTAATTCTGTCATTTAGATAATGGCTTTTATCTTTTTTACGCAAATTTAAACTTTACATAGAAAAGAAAAGTGTTTGTGATGCATCTTTAATGTTCAACCTTCGTCTTAAAACATGGTTAAAAGATTAAAAAAATTGATTTTATGAAAATAATTCCGTAATCACAAATAGCTGTAGCTATGATATTAAGAAATCTGTTAAGTAAAATTGCTTGGAATAATCGAAAAGTGATAATTAATGTTCTTCTTTTCCTGCAATGTTTCGATTCTGTAGCAAGATTTTATGGGTTATAAAATGTTTGAAAGGAGAGGTATTTTTACCTAAACATTTTCTTTTGGATTAATTTTATTCTTAACATTGCTGCAAGTTCAATTTTTTTTATGTATATAAATTTCTACCTTCAATTGATCTGGATTATCACTTTTTTTCACTTCCTAAATTGCAGATTTTATCACAGTGTTCACAAGTCAGATATAAATAAAACTTTGAAGACATTTAAATATTTCAATAAAACATAGATATTCAATTTTTTAACTCTTTTCAAATCAATTAATGAGATAATGATGACCAATATTGGTCAATGTTATGTGAAGAATATAAAGGGTGATTGACCCCCTGGGGTGATTCAGAGAGATAAACAATTAGCTTATCAGTAGGGGTCCAGAATATACAACATTCCTTAAACCAGGTCTTTAACCCTTTGCTGTTTAATCCCTGCTTTTTACGTGCCTAAGATTTTATAATTGAGAAAACATTGTGAAAAAAGAAGAAATTGCTTCTGACAAGCAATTTCTACTTTTTCCACACTGTTTTCCACCCTACTGCATGGTTATTTTTCAAATTAAATCCACTTTAAATTTTCGCCTGCAAAACCTTTGAATTTGGACAGGTCCAAAATTTTGTAAAACAGGAAAGGGTTAACGGGGTACGGACAAAAGCCCCCTAGGACAAAAGCCCCCTGGGACAAAAGCCCCATGGACGAAAGCCCCATGGGACAAAAGCCCCATGCCCTTAACTGAAAAGTGGACAAAAGCCCCATGGTTATGAAAATTGTATTTTTTGGGGATTTTTTTGAAAAAGTCTTAAAAGTTATGATTTTTATATGAATTTGTGAATATTAATGTGTTAATTCTCTGAGGAAATTAATATTTTAGTCATTTTAAATTGTATGAAAATAAACATTTAAGGGGGGGGGGGGGGATAAAGTATTCTCTCGTGTATAAATATCTGTGAAAAGATGTTATATTTCATAATTGACTTGTTATAAAATATAATTGTAAAAAAAAGGCATAATATGTGGGAAAAGACAAAAAATATACTGTTTTCGTAATCAATTTTGTCAACACCTTCTATATTGTGAACTACATGTAAAGTTATACTTGCGCTCTCAAAGGTGTGAAATAAGTCAATAACAAATATGAATTAAGTTCCAATGATGTCAAGAATGTAAAATGTGTGAATAAAAGGAAAAAAAAACCATCAATTAAGGTATTAATATTTAGGGTTCTCCTTTTCAATGTAAATTTCTTTGCTTGCTGGAATATCTAATAAATTTTCCTATAATGAAATTCAAACAAAACTGATTTTGAGTTGTTAAAAAGAGAAATGGTGGTTTTTATTGCTAAGAATTATAAAAAAAAATCACCTTATATAATGGCAAATAAAACAAAAAAGGACCCATTTTATTTAAATGATTCAGTTAAAAGTTAAAAGTTAAAGAAATTCAAAATTTATATACCAATACATGTATTTATTATATTGTGGGGCTTTTGTCCTAGGGGGCTTTTATCCTAGGGGCTTTTGTCCAGGGGGCTTTTGTCCTAGGGGGCTTTTGTCCCAGGGGGCTTTTGTCCTACACCCGCATTTAACAGCATTGTAAAAACGCGAACGCGTAAATTTAAAGAATTGTAACATGCTATAGCGAACCGACCCTTTCTTAGGTATCTAAAAGGGATTGCTTTAAATGATTTTATAATTTGATTACAATACCACAAGTTGTTAATTTTAAATCAAATGACCTGAACATTTCCGATTAATTAAAAGAAAAGAAATATGCATACTTTTGTAGACTGAGTGATTACACTTTCAAAACTAGATCTAAATCGAAATTTTTTTGAAAATAATACTGACCTGAATTTCAATATTTGAATATTTGCAAATAATTCTTTCGGAAATTAAATGTATCAGAAATTTTTCAAAAATGTTTTCTGATGGAAAACCAGACCGTTTTTTAAAATTGGATAAAAGAAATAGGCCATAATTCAAATTAACTTCTTGTGTATGAAAAACTAATTTTACCCAAAAAACGAACAAAAGATTAAACATAAATCGCTAAATGGAGATCAAATATTGTTTGTAAATTTTACAGGTGTTCGCTCGACGACGACGACAACAACGACGCCACACGGCATTTTTTTTCGGATGGCTCATTTCCGGGGGATAATGTCCGGGAGAGCTTTTGTCCGTACCGCTACGGCTACAGCACTACCCTCGGATTTTCTCCGAAAACAGCCAAGCTAAAAATGTATGACCTCGACAAAGGTGACAAAAAAGAAGCACTAGGCCCCCTTTTCATCGGTATATTTGATGCCTTTACAATGCAATTAAAATCAAAATATTGACTAATTAGTGGGGGAAAAATTATCGAATGAAATAAATTGTCTTTATGATTGATCGTGTATTTTCGCAGGGTACGGACAAAACCCCACCAGGACAAAAACCCACGAGACAAAACCCTATCGAACAAAACTTGACCAGGACAAAAACCCCACCATTAATCTAAGATTTTCGGCAATTTTCAGTCTTTTTTTTCAGCCTCTCCGTTACCATGGAAACCAGAGCGTTTGATGAAATTAAATGGTTTTAACATCTTTTGAAGAATTCACCCAAGGAACATCCATGTCAAGCTTGATTGGCCTTTTGGTTAAGGAGGAGAAGATTTTTTCTAAGATTTTCGGCAATTTTGTGCCTGTATGAAACTATGGAAACCAGGGTTTTTAATAAAATTAATTTTCTTTTACAACTTTTGAAGAGCTTCATCCTAGAAACATCCCTGCCAAGTTTCAGCTTGATTGGCCCAGTGGTATAGGAGGAGAAGATATTTAAAGAAACTGTTGACGGACGGACGGTTGATTGATTGAATAGAGTTTAACGCCGCTTTCAACATTATTTCAATTATTTCAGAGCGTTTGATGAAATTAAATGGTTTTAACATCTTTTGAAGAATTCACCCAAGGAACATCCATGTCAAGCTTGATTGGCCTTTTGGTTAAGGAGGAGAAGATTTTTTCTAAGATTTTCGGCAATTTTGTGCCTGTATGAAACTATGGAAACCAGGGTTTTTAATAAAATTAATTTTCTTTTACAACTTTTGAAGAGCTTCATCCTAGAAACATCCCTGCCAAGTTTCAGCTTGATTGGCCCAGTGGTATAGGAGGAGAAGATATTTAAAGAAACTGTTGACGGACGGACGGTTGATTGATTGAATAGAGTTTAACGCCGCTTTCAACATTATTTCAATTATTTCAGTTACATCGCGGCGACTGGAGCACCTAACAATGGATTCCTGATATTTCTCTCACCAGTACAACCACCACATTCTTTCCTCCGGCTGCTATCTCACATAGGTCTACGGTTATGAACTCATTGGTGAGAGACAAAGGCGGACGGACGGACGGACAGACTGACGCACAGTCAGTGATCACAATAGCCCACCTTTAGCATTTTGTGTTTAGGTGAGCTAAAAACCAAAAAGACCCTTTTCCCTTTTTTCAAGCGGGCGCTTCTTTTTTTACCCCCAAAGGACAGTTTCGAGGAAATGCAATAATACACGTGTATAAGTTTAATCGCGCAAAATATACTATTTTCAGCAAAAAGACCCATTTGGCCTTTTTTTTCCAACAAATCAACTCAATTTTCGAAAGTAACTTCTCTTGCTACACAAATATCATCATGTTTGCAGAATTTCTCGAGTGAACAAAAATATCTTGAGTGAAAAGAATAAAGAGCCCCTCTTCCCATGCTTTCGGACGGGCCAGCCCAATTTTCGAAAGGAATCTTTCATATGACATCATCCAGTGAAAGTTTCAAGTAGAGATCAGATACTAATTGTGGGCTATATCGCAAATACAAGAATAACTAAAGGATAGTCGGACGACCAGAAACCACAATATTGGTTTGGCTCTTCTAACTTTTGGTCAGTAGAGCTGAAAACGACAGATAAATAAATTTCATTGTTTCGATTATGGCGGGCAGAATGAAGAACATTACGGGACATAATGTACAAAATCTCAAAACTCTCCACAGGGGGTGATGGGAATCCTCAACTTTTTTTTTTTAAAAAAAAGTTTCCAACATTTTCTGGATTTGTGGGGATATTTTTTTTTACTATAAACAAGGAAAATTAAATATCACACTTCAATTGCGTTGATATCCCTATATTTTTGAAATCATAGAATAAACACCGTCAGATCCATAGGGATCCGACTTTACCCCCCTACCACCATATAGACTAATAAACGTTTGTATTATTGGTCTATACTGTGGTAGGCGGGTAAATTTGGATCCCTATGATCAGATTTGAAAACCCCCTTTCTTGTTTCTATATCAAATGAATCCAAACTTTCTGTGTTTTATGGAGTTAGATTCTTCCATAATTTCTGTCATGTTTCATTATGACTGTCCAGTGATTTTGAAGATGGTGACCAATCAAAATTGCTCATCTTGAGCATCTTGTGCTCTGGTGAACTACAATAAAGATGGATAGATGCTACAAAAAAGAACATCAGATGGTCAATTCTCAAAACAGAGTAACCCTTCTTAAGGTAACTGCGGACAGATAACATAGTCGAATTTTTGACTTCCTTAAAATCTCACAATAATTTCTAAGATTTGTATTTGAAGTGCGAGAATTAGCGAACACGCAATGAAAAGGGTCTGAAGCCCGTTCATTTGACGTCGTGACGTCATTAAGGGGCCAACCCCTTTTTGACCCGCCAAAATCAATATTTGCAAATATTTTCTGAATTAATCGGCCGATTTTCACGAAAAAAGTTTCATTTTGAAAGTCCAAGAACGCCCGGGCTATTCGTTTAATTTCTGTGCACATTTAAATAGAAATATAGGCCCGAAACGCTAACCATTTCGCAAATTTTAAGATTTGACGTTTCTTTTTTCATTTCATTTTTTGTAAATAAGTAGAAATTTCTCAAAATATCGTCCGGTGACCTATGCTGATTTTTTATTATTTTGTAGCGAAAAGAATATGCTTTGCATTAATCAAATAAAAATGATATGTTAGATTTTTTATTAAATTCGATTTTGTTAAGTTGTTTGAACAGTTTTCGTCGGATTCGACGTCGTACTAAAACCATCTGCACTATGCTTATTTGGCGCCAATCTCCGTGCAATAACTTATTCTAAAATATTTGAAATTTAGGTTTATCGTAAAAAATAGGATTCAAAAGTATTTAATCTGAATGTGAAATTTAAGAAATGAAAAAAATCACTTAAGTTTTATTCATTTAAAAAGACAGCTTTTGTGAACATTTGACGCGACGTTGAAATATCCTCTGATTTGCGTTATCTTCGCGGAATCGAATTTTACAAAAAATCTAACCCGAAGACACATGGTTTTTATTTCAAATTTCTTCAGCCAAATGGTTTGGAAGCAACATATCTAAATTTCAGCATAGGTCACCGGACAAATTTTCGAGAAAAAAGGCAATATTTCCAGTGACTGTACTCGAAAATAGCAACACAGAAGACATTAACATTTAATGCGTTACATTTAATTGCATTTCTTACACTAATATCCTTATATCAATAGAACATAAGATCCGGCGTCTTTAAACGAAGCAAATGGCGTTTTCGGGATGAAAATCGGTTTATTATTTCCGAAAAAATGGACAATTACTGTATTGGCTCCTAAAAAAGGGGTCGGCCCCTTGATGACGTCATGACGTCAACTCTACGTTATGAAATTCCCTTTTATGACCGAAATATGAAAGCGGGTACTTCAAAGTATAGTTTTATCGCATTAGGCATGATTTGCAGACAATTCAAAATTTGGACCTAAAATGGCCCTCTATGTGTCCGCAGTTACCTTAAATTGTTCAGTTGTGCATCATAGGGCAGTTGGTAGGGCGTCGGACTGTTAATCTAGAGGTCCCGGGTTTGATCCCCGACGGCGGCACTCATTCTTTTCAAATACATGTATTTGTCTCCAACCAATTGGTCAATGATAGTAGACCTATGTTGGATAGAAGCTGGAGGCTAGGAAAGGATGCAACGGTAGTAACGTTACTTGTGTGAAAATACCAGGAATATATTGTTTGGTGCTCCAGCTGACCAGATATAACTAATCTAGAAAGCCATGAATGGATTGAGTCACTCCACAGGCTTGAAATTCTTGTAATAGCAAATCAAAGTTTTGACTAGATTTATAAATATTTTGGAAAATGATTTTCAAAGTTTCCACTATATAACATGACCTCCGCCCATTAAAGACATATTTTTCATCCAATCACAATAATTTTTGGATGCACGATAATCTTTGATTTTTTTTTCAAAGTTTCCACTATATAACAATTAGAAAAATGACCTCCGCTCATAAAATACATGTTTTTCTTCCAATCACGATAATATTTTGTAGACTGATAAAGGGTCACCCAAGGATCATTCATAAAAAATTTAAATGGTATCCATCAATAAGAATCTGAGAGTGCCCACTTTTTACCATATTTGGAAATAAACCAAGCCCATTAAAGCTGCTCTTTCACAGTTTTCATAGAAAAAATACAAAACTGATTCTTAGGTTCGGTAATTTGTGAACTTTCCAATGTTTAAGAATTGTACATGGGTATGGAAATAACCAACAACCATTTAAAAAAAAAAAAATGCAGCTTGAATGTTTGAATCGGCAAAGTCAGTGATGGAACCAGTCTATTTATTTCCAGTCTATAAATTACGAAATTGTTATTTTTCATGTATTTTGTTTCATTTTTCGCATGTATCTATATCAATTTTCCCAATTGACAAATACTTAGACATTAACCTTTGATATAATTGGACAAACACGTGGAACTGCATTCGTAAATAGTTGGCTCAAAATTTAAGATTTTTTTTTAAGGCGTTAGTAGTTGCTTTATTTTCCAGAATGGAATTTCTTACCTCACCAGATTGAATCTTATTATTAAAGAGTTTTCTACACGACGAAGGCATAGTTTCTGTTAATTTCACAATAAAATAAAAAAAAAAAAAAAAATCACATTTTCCCGATCTGTGAAAGAGCAGCTTTAAATCCGTGTTGTTAATTGGATCAAAATTTTTTGAACAACTTTGAAAGAGGGTCACCCAAGGACCATTCATGTGAAGTTTGGTTGAAATTGATCCAGAAGTTTCTGAGGAGAATATTTTTAAAGGAAAAGTTTACAACCGGACGCATGGACGACGGACACAACGCTATGACAATAGCCGATGGAGCTAAAAAAGTTTGACAGCGGCGTAAAAACCCATTCAAACTAACAATTTCTTATAATGTTCATTGCGTATTCCAATTGTACACAAGAGTTTTAGCTGCCAATATAGACTACGACCAGCCTGCACAGATATGCAGTCTGATCTTAACCTACACTACCGATAAATATTTGAGTCAGACGAGTTGCAATGTTCCCATACTGCAATACATGTGACACATCATGGATAAAGGGATAATCTAAAAATTCTATAAAATGAATTTTTGAAAAAAGGATTGGATCTATCAAGGGTCAACCAGAAGGCATATTGCAGATATTATGACATTGGCAGTTAGCACAATCATTCTAGATTCCAAACAAGAGGACCATGATGGTCCTATATCGCTCACCTTCGTATCTTTGTCTCATTTAATGATAAGCAAATTTTCAAGCAAAGGTCATAATTTTACTTTTGTTCTGTGATATGGCACTGATCCTTCCCATTTCCAATAGGGTTCATCATTGTGACATGACAAACATTCTGACCAAGTTCCATGATGATTGGACCATATATGTGGCCTCAAGAGTGAAAACAAGAAATTTGTCTTTAAGGACCATTTTCCAGTGACATAGCACAGATCATTACCATTTCCAATAGGGATCATCCTTTGACCTGACAAACATTCTGACCAAGTTTCATGAAGATTTGACATAATGAGTGGCCTCTAGAGAGTAAACAAGAAAATTGTCATAAAGGGCCCTTTTCCCATGATATGGCATGGATCCTTCCCATTTTCAAAAGGGTTCATCCTTGTGACCTGACAAACATTCTGTCCAGGTTTCATGCAGATTGGGCCATATTTGTGGCCTCTACAGTGAAAACAAGAAAATTGTCATTAAGGCCCCTTTTCTCCTGATATGGCATGGATCCTTCCCTTTTTCAATAGGGTTCATCCTTAGAACCTGACAAACATTCTGACCAAGTTTCATGAAAATTGGACCATATTTGTGGCCTCTAGAGTGTAAACAAGAAAATTGTCATTAAGACCCCTTTTCCCGTAATATGGCACAGATCCTTCCCATTTTCAATGGTATTCATCCTTGTGACCTGACAATCATTCTGATCAAGTTTCATGAAGATTGGACAATAATTGTGGCCTCTAGAGTGTAAACATTTCAATTGTTGATGCATGACGACACACGACGAACGACGGACATTCAATGATCACTAAAGCTGACCTTGAGCACGATGTGCTCAGGTGAGCTAAAAATTGTTATTTGCAGAAAGTTTTGCTCCTAGTCAGTCTGTGCAGATTGAAAAGTCTGGCCAAAATCGTCACTTTACACACTTCCCAGTTGGTCACTTTTTGCGTAACAGATCAGATTTGAATCAAAATTCACATCCAGCATAATTAAGTTTGTCTGGTACAAAGTGTGGCCAAATTGGCTAAACAAGGTAATGGGTAGTTGCATGCACGTAGGTTATGGATTACTCAGATATCAAGAAATGATTTGGCAACAATATTTTGAAATTATTGTTTGAACAAAGCTTGATGTTGGTTTTCATCTGAATATTATGTCAATCAGTGCCAACAACAGAAATGTAACAAGAGCTTCACAGAGCGGCGCATATATGCCCGATGGGGCTTGTCAGTAACCTTGGCTTGTCAGTAAAGTAAGCTTGGATGATAGCTAAATATATTTCAAACAGACAACTGGTGCCATAACATAGTATGACCTTTTGAGTGTAAATTGAAAATGATTTTATGCACAAATATATGCCAAACAGTTATTTTGCAAGTTTCAGTTTATTCCAATTCAAAGTGTGACGAGTTGCTCACAAAAGAAATATAGTGAATTTCAATCAATTCAAGGGCAGATAATACAAGAAAGACCCAAGCTTTTTGAATTTCTGAAGTCTTATGCTTAAACCATATATCAGGGTTACATTATGGCAAGATTCATTTCAATCCAATTAAATTTGTAGGAGTTGTGCACACACACGAACAAAAAAATCTGTAAATTTAAACTATTTTGTGAAGTAAAAAGCAGATAAATCAGGAACTACTTTAAATATGAAAATACATTTCGTCCTAAGCACAAAAAGACAATCTACAGAGTCATTATGGCAAATTTCCTTTCATTCCCATCCAAAATGTAGGACAAAATGAGCTGACAAGAAATTTTGTTTTTCATCAACTCAAGGGCAGATAATCCAAGATAACTCAAGAATGACTGGAGCATTTTTAAGTGAAAAGTCTTATGCAGAACTAGACATCATAAAGAGTAATTATGTCTAGTTTCAGCTCATTTCAATTGATAGTTAAGGAGGAGTTGCACACAAAATACAGTCATTTTCGTTTAATTCAAGGGCAGATAATTCAAGATTTCTCAGGAATGACTGGAGCATTTTTAAGTGAAAAGTCTTATGCAGAACTAGACATCATAAAGAGTAATTATGTCTAGTTTCAGCTCATTTCAATTGATAGTTAAGGAGGAGTTGCACATAAAAATACAGTGATTTTCTTTTAATTCAAGGGCAGATAATTCAAGATTTCTCAGGAATGACTGGAGCGATTTGAATTGCAAAGGTCTTATGCACAACTAGACATCATAGAGAGTAATTGTGTATAGTTTCAGCTCATTCCCATTGATAGTTTAGGAGGAGTTGCGCACACAAAAAATTGCTAATGGAAGGACAGACGGACAGACAAATGGACGGACAGACGGACGACCGAGGCGATAACATAATACAACCCTTCTGGCGTATAAAAACAAGAGAACCATGATGGTCCTATATCCCTCACATTCTTGTCCTTGACTCCTGTCTTATCAAATTGAATTGCCTTGAAAGATAATTAAATGACAATAAAAGGCCCATTTTTAGCAAAATCATTATTGTTACACTGTAACATGATGAATTCTTTTTCAATATTTTAGCAAGTGCGTTCAAGAAATAATACACAGAAATGTTTCTAATTACAATTTACGTTCTTACTGAGCAGTCAAACTGATAAATGCTGTGAATGTTTTGCAACTGAATATAGACATACATCAAATGATTACAAATGGCTATTACAGCTCCTTTTTTCATAGATACCTTGATTTTTGCCTAATTAACTGCTCTGATTGATTGTCATGATGAAATCTATTGGAAAATTCATATTGGGACAAGAGGAGTCAAAATCAAGTTCTGAAGATCAAATAAAAGGGATATCTAGTGGCTACATAGTCTTGAAGGTTCCTTTTCCCTTGACATACTTTGAAATCCATCCAAAACAAATAAAGCCCTTCCTTATGACCACACATGCATCCTGAACATGTACGGGAGAGATTGAGCAGAATTGTGATCTCTACAATGGTAAAAAGAAGCTCGACTATTCCTAGTGCTGGATAGTAACAGCAAATCAATATCGACATTGGAAATTCAATAACATTTAAGTCAAGAGAAAAGTATCTTTGTCTAGACGCTGATGTTTTGGTCACAGAAGCATGTGCAAAGCTTAAAAGAAATAGCTTAAGTATGAACAGAAATACAAGTAACATAAAACAGTTGCACATAAAAACATAACCAAGATTTTTAAGGCCATAAAGGGTTAAAAATTCCACTAAATCAAATATCAGAGTAATTAATCTTTTTCTTTGGGCTAATATCATGGTCAAAGAAGCATGTGTAAAGTTTCCAAGCAACAGCATTAGTAGATACGGATATTACAGATAACAGATGTACATCAGTTGCGCGTAAAAACTTAACCAAGATTTCTAAGTCCGAAAAGGGTTAAAAATCCACTAAATTCAATACCATAGAATTGAATCTTTGTCAAGAGGATGATATTATGATCTCAGAAGCATGTGCAAAGTTTCCAAACAATAGCTTTACAAGAATAAGAGATATCACTGATGTACAACATTTGCACGTAAAAACTTAACCAAGAATTTCTAGGTCTGAAAAAGGTCAAAATTCGATGAAATTCAATATGAGAATAATTAATCTTTTTCTAGAAGCTGATATCATGGTAACAGAAGCATATGTATAGTTTCCAAGCAAAAGCCTAGGTAGAAATAGAGCTATAACTGATATACATCATTTGCACGTAAAAACTTAACCAAGAATTTCTATGTCCGAAAAGGGTAAAAATTCAATGAAATTCAATATCAGAGCATTGAATCTTTGTCAAGAGGCTGATATTCCGGTCACATAAGCATGTGCAAAGTTTCAAAGCAATAGCTTTAGTGGAAAAAGAGATATTATAGATATACAACATTTGCATGTAAAAACTTAACCAGGAATTTCTAAGTCCAAAAAGGGTAAAAAATCACTAAATTCAATACCATAGAATTGAATCTTTGTCAAGAGGCTGATATTATGGTCACAGAAGCATGTGCAAAGTTTCAAAGCAATAGCTTTAGTAGAAATAGAGATATTACAGATATACAACATTTGCACGTAAAAACTTAACCAAGAATTTCTAAGTCCGAAAAGGGTTAAAATTCCACTAAATTCAATACCAGAGTAAATTAATCTTTGTCTAAGGGATAATTTTATGGTCACAGAAACATGTTTAAAGTTTCAAAGCAATAGCTTTTATAGAAACAGAAATATTACAGATAAACAACATTTGCACGTAAAAACTTAACCAAGATTTCTAAGTCCGAAAAGGGTTAAAATTCCACTAAATTCAATATCAGGGTATTGAATCTTTGTCTAGAGGCTGATGTTATGGTCACAGAAGCATGTGCAAAGTTTCAAAGCAATAGCTTTAATAGAAACAGAGATTTTAAACACTTGCACGTAAAAACTTAACAAAAGCATTACGCCGACGCTGACGCCGACGCCCGGGTGACCGGAATAGCCCCCCTATTCTTCAAATAGTCGAGCTAAAAATGACAATTGTGAATTGTTTTCCCATGACATACCTCAAAATGCAATCAAAATTAAAAGTTCGACCTTAAGACCAGACGAACATTCTGAACAAGTTATTGAGAGTTTGATCATAAATAGTGATCGCTAGAATGGTAAAAATGACATTGTCAATAAGGCTTCATTTCCCATGACATATATCAGAATGTACCCAATATCAATAGGGTCCTTACAACCAGACAAACATCCTGAGCAAGTTTAAAAGAGATTGAGCAAAAATTATGATGTCTTAAGTGGTAACAAGACAATTGTCTATAAGAGTCATTTTCCCATAATATAAATGAAAATCAGAATGCCACCAAAATCAATAGGGATCTTCCTTTGGACTAAATAAACATCCTGAGCAAGTTTGAAAAAGATACAACCAAAACTGAGACCTATATAGTGGTAATAAGAATTTGTCTATAAGGTACCTTTTCCCTTGAGGTAATTCAGATTGCAGCAAAAGTATATAGTGGTAATAAGAATTTGTCTATAAGGTACCTTCTCCCTTGAGGTAATTCAGATTGCAGCAAAAGTGTGTATGGATTTTTTATAAGCCTAGAAAAACATCCTGAGCAAGTTTCAGAGATATTGAGCGAAAAGTGTGCCTTCTAAAGCAAAATAAAGATTTGACTTTTGACCCATTTTTGGACCCTATTTTTAACCCCTATTTACAAACTATTTAGTATTTTGAAAGAGTGTGACTAATGGATCCAATATGTGAATTTTGGTCAAATTCTTGTCAGCAGTTTCAGAGGAGAAAATTTCTTTTTGATATTGTTAACAGACAGACAGACGCCGGACATCAGGCAAAGATCACAATAGCTCATTTTGAGCACATTGTGCTCAGGTGATCTAACAATTCAACCTGAAATCCAGTTTTCCCCCATTATCTGTAGCTCTATGACACTTTAGTCTTTGCCTTTTACCAAAGCTTACAAAGCAGACCGAGAGTAAATATATAATGGTTTATTCAAAATATCTTGTCATAAAATTTACATAATACAAATTTCAGAAATACCTGTCTTTAATTAAGAACACTGTGAAATTGACACGCATCTCACAATCTGATTCATTACCCAACACCCCATTCAAACCATTTCTAACGCAAAACATTCAAATTCCTCAAAAATTGATCAAATTGTTCCAAAAATATATATTCAAATCATTCCAAAGGTTGGTGACCATGATTTCCTTGACTGGTGTCATCTTGTCGAGCCAAGGGTTAAAACGTTTTACTTATCTTACCCTTGGCTGATTGAATGGGTAATTTCTGTACGCGTAACCTCACAGAACGGAAAATGAGGCGGACCAGTATTCGAGAAGAAGCTATCGATTTGATACCCCTTGACTCATGAAGATGGACTGGTGTATACTTATAGATATCATGAAAAACACAATAAAGAATTAATGGTATAAATATTCTATGAAAGGGAGGGAATGGAAAATTACTAAATTTGTTCATTTAGAAGAAAATGAGAAATATTCCATTTCCTGCCTTTGATTTGAATGAAATGAGTTATTTTAAAACTGTTGCCTATCACAATCATTCAAATCTTTCACCACTTCAAATTCACAATGTTCTTAACTGTATTATTTTGTTGTTGTTGTTGTTTTCATTACCTTAGGAAAACCAAATTTGATGGGATTAGAGAGCAAAATTTTGTCTACCCTCCTCATACTGTTCATCGCATTTTCCTTTTCAAAACCTTGCTAGGCAACATTGACTTAGATCAGCCTGTATGAATAATGCAGGCTAATCCTAGTTTACACTTCCTGCTTTCTACTAAATGTTTGTGGTAAATTGTGTTAAATTAAAGGTTAATTCTTAAATTATGTAGCCATTTACAATTGTTATGCACAAAGCCATGGACATGTCTTTTTTGAACAAGCAAAGCAAATATCTTCAAAATGAAAATAAGACTATTCAGTAAATTAAGTAAGATCTTTTTAATCAATCATTTTCAAAAAAAAAGTAAGGTTTTAAGTGAGATCTTTCTAATCAAATATTTTCAAATGACAAAGATTTTTTCAGTAAATAAAATAAGAAACTTTTGGATTCAAATGTTTCCAAAAGGCAGTAATATTTTTAAGAAACTGAAGTAGGAATTTTTTTGATTAAAAAAGTTCAAAAAGCAGCAAGATTTGTAAGTATTGAATAACATAAGTTTCAAAATGACCTGTGATGGTATACAGTAAATAAAATTAGAATACTTTGATCCAAAGATGTTAAGATATAAAACAATAAACAAGAATATCACAACAATCTATACAAAATAACAACAAAATCTATTGAAGTCCAAATGTGTTTTCTCCACTGTATGCGATATACAAAAATCCGTCTTCATCTTTATGTTCTTCGTACACCTGACCCATACTGGCACTGAAAAAAAAACAACAACAACACAATCATCTGAATTGATAAACTTGGCACACAGTTAACCATATACTATCAAGAGCAACTCTAGATGCTTGTTTTTTTCAAATTATGGCCCTTTGACAATTTCTATATACATGTACCATCCAGAATTAAACAACCAAGATTAGGCTTCCATAGGCAGTGCTCTTGTTTATCCTTGCCATACTGAGCACAGAGTATTTCTGCTTTGGCTGGAGGTAAAGACAAAGATCAGAGTCCAAATAAATTCAGTCTGATATCAGTCTATATTACCTGTTTGTATTGATTAAGATTTGTGTAAAGACTTAATTTTTTACAAGAAATATTGGCATACATTTTCTTCTTCCAGTATAATTTTGCAAAGTTTTTATTCAGAATGTCAAGGGTGTATGAATGTACATGTCATTAGCTCAGTACAAATCAGTTGTATCTGCCTTTATGTTTACAGACAGTTAGAGCTGTTTTGCACTAAGCCATCTATTTCAATATTTGTCAATAGGCATTCATTCTAAATAAACTTTGGCTGAAATTTTTCATCAAAATCAAACAGCAAAAAGCACTGAAAGTACCAACTGTAGGTCAATTTTGTATTTGAAAAACTAAATCTATTGGCAATTCGGGTTTGAAAGTGAGAAACAGGTGGTGTAGACTGACATCAGGCTGCACATATGTGCAGGCTGATGCTTGTCTATAGCTCCTGCCAAAGCAGGAATATTCCAGGTTCAGAATGACAAGGGTTAAGATTGAGTTTTTGCTGATGCCTCAAAATTTTCATGAAAGCAGGAACATCGCTATAAATTTTAGAAGGCATGGGTGATTTTACTGGTACCTTAAACCCGCTAATTCAAAACACTTTTTCATTCAGCTAGGAAGATTTTTGAAAGAATGTGCAGTTCTTATTCAAATGAGACCAAACAGAAGCCCCTTACAATTGATGGTCAGGGCTTGTGTTAGCTTTTAAAATGTGGGAGTCATTGACACCTTGAACATAAAATTCTGGGGGTCAAAGCTGTTTTGTAGGGGTCAAAAAAGAGCAAAAGGTGAAAACTTATCTGTCTTTAAAGTAATCTATATAACTGAAACAACATAAATAATTAAGTGTAGACACACTTTGTTGTTTCATTAATATAAATCTTTTTGTAATAGTATGAAGAAAACAGTTGATCTGTATAATCTTTTATATTGCATGGGTTGTACCACTGGAATTTCAGTGAATCAAAATGACCCCCTGCAGAATTTTTTTTAGGGTCAAACTGGATTTTTTGGGAGTCAAAACTCTGGTTTGAGGGTCAAACACAAGCCCTGATTGTTTTAACCAGAGCCCTCTAAATACCTGCTATGCTCCACAGCCCATTAGTACAGTCTGGTCTTAGTCAATACCACCTGAACTTCCCATGTAAACCAGGAAAAGTTTTTTCTCAGGATTATATATACTCAGGATTAATGCACTAATGCTTTCAGCACCTTGATTCTTATGCAATTTTTTCTAGATTTTTATTCAGAACTTTTAGGTTTAAAGAGCTGGTTTAAACCTATTTATTTTACATTGATTGGGAAACAAGTTCTTACAACTTAGATTAATCCCTCTCGTTTCTGCTTCCTTGGAAATTCACCAGTACTCGTGCCGAATGTGTGGGCCAATGAAAGAACCAAGATTGATAGCTGCTCCCGGGAATCGAACTCAGGACCTTTGGGTCAAGAGCCTGACGCTCTACCTCTAGATCACGGACCAAAGAGCTAAAAACTTGACAGTGTCTTTCCATAATTTCAACAATAACTCAGAGAATTAGAATAATGATTAATGTAATTTAATGACCACCCAAGCACCAAAATTACCTTGATTGTGGCAAAACTTTATCAACAAAGAGGAATATTGCTTTTTCTGAGGGTAACTGTATTCTCTTGCGTATGATCCACATAAACTGGGCTACAGAAATATCATTGGGTACTAGAAACTTCCTCTTGTCAATATCCTGTATTTGTGATTTAGCATC
The DNA here is from genome assembly GCA_948146395.1 of Fragum whitleyi. Lineage (NCBI taxonomy): Eukaryota > Metazoa > Mollusca > Bivalvia > Cardiida > Cardiidae > Fragum > Fragum whitleyi. Next base: position 53,887,099 of record OX411552.1, on the reverse strand, counting down.
TCGTTCAACGATCACCTGAAACAAACAACTCTCTGATGTTAACTTAACTCTAGTCATTCTGAATGAAAACCTTGGCTAAATTGTACTAAATTCAAAGTGCTGAAAACACTGGATGCAGCTATTGTATTTCAGTATTCATTTTGAAAACTAGAAAGCCATGAATGGCTTGGGTCACTCCACAGGCCTGAAATTCTTGTAATAGCAAATCAAAGTTTTGGCTAGATTTTTCAATATTTTGGGTTCTTTGAGCAAACACAAATTTAAAGCAGTAATGTGGTCAAAGCAAAAGAAAGCAAATGATTGACTGACAAATTGATTAATTTACTGACCTCCGCCCATAAAAGACATATTTGTAATCTTACAACAATATTTTGTGTAAACTGATGAAGGATCCCAAAAGAATCATTCCAGCGAAATTTGGTTGATATTCATCAGTTAGATTCTGAGAAAATAATTTTCAATTTCCACTATGTAACATTTAGAGAAATGACCTCTGCCCATAATATACATATTTTCTATCTAATCACAATAATTGTTAATAGACTTGTACTGGATCACAAAAGAATCATTCCAGTGAAATTTGGTTGATATGCATTTGGTAAATTCTAAGATTATGATTTTCAAAGTTTCCACTATAAAACATATAGAGAAATGACCTCCGCCGATAAAATACATTTTTCATCCTATCACAATGATTTTTGGAAGGCTGATAGAGGGCTACTCAAGGATAATTCATGTGAAGTTTGGTTTATATCCATCAATAAGTTTCTGACACACTTATTACCATATATGAAAACTAGACACGCCTACAACAGCCAAGATTTTCAACTGATTAAAATTCTTTGAAGGAATCCTATAGAGGGTCACCAAAGGAACATCCCTGTGAAATTTGATTGGAATCCATCCAAAACTTTATGAGGAGAAGATCTTTAAAATAAAAGTTTAAAGATGGACAAGCAGATGACGGACACCCCGCCAGCCTTTTGGCAAGTGGAGCTAAAAAAACCCCAAGTTTTTAAACTTTTTTATGTTTAAAAAGTGACAAAAGGTGATATATACACATGTGCAGGCTTATCTTTGTATACACCTCCTGCCCAAACAGTATTATTCTGGGTTCAGCATGACAAAGGTTAACAACATCAGCCCAGCAGATTCCATGCTTGGCTGCAAGTCTTTAATTGTGAAAAAAATATATACGTAAAGAAACGGGCACATTTTATGCAAGAAATGCATTTAGAATGATAACTCCGTTCGACACACTTTATTGTTTATGTTGTTACATTGATATTGATCTTTTGTAATACATGTAGTATGAAGAAAATAATTGATTTATATTATCTTTAATACTGCATAGGTTGCATAACTGGTAATTCAGTGGGCCAAAATGACCCCCTGCGGGAAATTTTTGAAGGTCAAAATGGGATTTGGGGGAGTCAAAACCTTGGCTTAAGGGTCAAACACGAGCCCTGGATAGTGTTGATCCCTGTATCTCACTCTTAATCCAAAACAGGAGAGCTAACAATCATTGTATCAGGACAATAAGGTGTGTAAGTTTTGCTCATCTAGAACACACAAATTGGCAATGAGGACTCTCTTAAGTCCCATGAACCAGGTCATCCTAGGAACAATCATGCCAAGTTTCATTGTACTCAAAATACAAAGGTATGCACAGCAACTATTTTAGGAGGACTCAAAGGCCAATATGCCAATTTTTTTACTCAAGAAATTGAAGCAATTTCTCCTCCTTCTAAAACATTCCTAGCTATTTAATGGTTTTATTTCAAATTGCACTTACTTTTCCAAGTCATCCTCAACTTCATATAAGTTTGAAAAATTGTTAAGCAGGAAAAATTTAAATAGAGGATATTGAATGAGTGGTCATGGAATACCGATTTTATTCAACAAGTCATATTTAAACAGACGAAAATGAGTCTGCGCTGAGTTTTTATCAGTTTATAGATGACGAATTTAATAAATTCAGTATTTTATGAGCACAAATTTTATATTCTATTTATAATATGACCCAAATTTTTGCAAAAAATCATAAAAATTCTTGAAATCGAACATTTGAATTTTCCGCAAAACTAATAACACTATAAAAAAATAACGTCACAATATATACATTATGACGATCGTTGCTATTTGCTCTGAGCTCATTTGCATAGTTATTCCACGAGTTGTAATATCAAAAATTTATTTCACTCTCGTGATGTAGGTCATATTATAATTATTACTTACAGGTATCCTCTCTGGGTACTTGTCTCTTATTTTTGTTGATTCTGCTTTTCTTTGATCTGAAATTACACAATCATTCAATTATACTGCGAAAAAGTACACATGTCTGATCTTTACTAAAGTGGAAAACCTGAGAGGATTTATGGCTTATTGGCGGAATATCAGAAATACCAGAAATCTGTACATTAAATTTTGTACTTGACTTTCTAAAGTGCGCAGGAAGAGCCTTTACAAATGCCTTCACCTGTTTCTTTTGTTTTAGTCTTAAAAGATCCAAACTTGTGAATGATCTATCTATCAATCTAACCTTTTTTCAATCTAATCTAATCAATTTATCTAAAAAATCAATCAGTCAGTCTCTCTGTCCCTTCCGGTCCCATCCTAATGATCCTATCCTTGTTATATTGTCAATATGCTTGATGCAGTAAAGATCTCCAGATATTGTAACTCTAACTAAGTTAAATATTGATAATTGTCACTGTCCACAGTCTCAGGCACTGTAATCAAAGGATTTTATTTCTTCTTTTCGGGGATTTAGGTTGATGATTATTAATGGTTAATCTAGTTTGCTGGACGAATTTAAAGACTGACGTTAAATCAGTTTCTACTGTAAATAAACTTCAATTTCGTTAGCTTAAGCCTTTGTCATTACTTTGGACTCGTGACAGCCTGTCAAACTAACATCAAAGCAGAAAGCGGTCAGAACTTTACGCGTTTAAGTGGTTCAAAAACAACAAAAAAGTAGAATATACTTCACAACAGGTCTATTAGAATTAAATTTACCAAATGTACTCTCTTCCTTGTACTTGAATTTCATGTTGAATGGGATTTCTAACAGCTTTTTCAGTAAACTACGAAGTTTGTTATTATTTCTTAAATGACGTCACAATACAAAATAGACTGGGGCTTAGAAATAGTAATTGTAGACTGGTGACCCTGTCCGGTTTACAGTCAAAACGGCCCAAAGTCAAAACGGCCCATAGTCAAAACGGCCCGTAATTTGGTCAAAACGGCCCAAATCAGTTTTGACAATCGGTCAAAACGGCCCAAGCATTTAATTTGCTTTATTTTCCTATCTCTGCAGATGTAAAATAATTGTTTTATTATAGATTGAAAAAAATGGTTTACATGAAGTTAAAATCTAATGCAGGCCTATTTCTTTTACAAATGAGTGGCATCAAATAGGCAGAACTGATTAAACAGCTTTATTTATGAAAAGCCGCTTTGGATTAGGTGAGAAAATATAGTCCCATGTGAGAACACTTTTAAAGCAACGAATTCAATCCCGAAAATTACCTTAAACACAATTTATATGTATAGTATATAAATCAACATGATTAAACCTAAAAATGTCCCTTCCACATGCCAAAAAGTGCAATTTTCCCCAAATCAGGAAAAGCTCCCAATTTACAAAGCCGATGATCTTTCTTATAGAAAGTTGATACAATGATATTACAAATAAGACATGATATGTCGTATTTTCAGTTTAAGTTAAAAGGGCTGAGGGAGAAACAAAACTTTATTCTGGCACTAAAATATACACGGAACTTAAGGTTTACCCAAAACAATAAAAATAAAGTACATCCCAATTTTTCAGAAATTACACATTTTCCCTAATATGCCCTGTTTCCAATCCGTATTCATAATCCTCATAAAAATACACTGTTAACGATAGAGGTTCATGATATAGAATTGGCAAACTTCACAAGAAAAAAGTTTGTAATATTTTGAAGTTTACCAACATTTGATTTCTCTTTATCATCAAAACAATTCTACATGAATCTTTTCAAGGGGAATTTATATTTTACTAGACGTCTTTTGTGCGATAGTTATGAACAATAAGATTAGTAATAATTATTATAAATTTTAACACAATAAAAAACCTTTACACGTAAGTAGAACTTTGCCAATAAGTTACAACAGTCGAAAAAAAAATCGATTTTCAAGAAACCCTTTCTTTCAGTATTCGAGAATTATATCAAAAATCCGAAAAAGGAAAAAGTGCTAAGTAGGACGAAAACTAGCATTGGCGTAATCGTTGACATTAATCTTAGACGTTATAATAAGAAAACAAGTTTGCTAAATAATTTCAAAGAGTTATCTGAGAGAAAATTTCTATTTGGGCCGTTTTGACCGAATGTAAAATCTGATTTGGGCCGTTTTGACCAAATTACGGGCCGTTTTGACCGAAATGCGGGCCGTTTTGACTCTGGGCCGTTTTGACTTTGGGTCGTTTTGACTTGCACCCAGCCTGTCCCATCTACGCTACCCTCCGATATCTGTATCGCTAGATTGAGACAGGCTCGCCAAGACTCGAAGTTTTATCGATAGGATAGTAACATCGGCCTTTTGATACTAAAAGTTTGGGACAAAAACACGATCAAAACTCTTGACAATTTTTACTAATATTATACATGAGCCCGTCATGCATGCAAAGATACTGATTTACTTCAATATCTCCAACATCTTACAACCATCAAATGATATTGATCGTGTATGGGCTCCATCGATGATATTTGAAAAAAAGAAAACAAAAACGTGAATACAACAACAACATAAAAAAAAAATAAGAGACGGTGTCAGTTTCAAAGGCTTAATGCGATTATTTTCTGATAATGACTCGGGAGACAATTCATAAAACTAATGTTCGAAGTGCCAACTGTCTTGTTTTATTGCATAGAGTTTACATTTTCTGGTCGTTATAGGTATACGTTAACGAACAAAACCATGGAGTTAACGGAAGAAAACATGCATGGATTCATATGGAAATTCACGTGCCGTTAACGCTCGGCTTTTTTCACTTAAATATCCTCGGCCAGGGCCTAGGACAAGTGTATTTTGAGGCCCTTTACGGCCCTATCAGTCAGTGTTCAGTATACAACGTTTACGGCCCCCATTCTTATTAACACAACTTATTGATTTTAGTGATATTAATTTTTAATTTTCTTAAAGATAAGACTTTGTACTTTATACAAAAATAGAAATAGTAATTTTAAAATGGACATTTTTCTACATTTTACTGGTTGTTTTTTCGTATACTACGGCCCCCATTCAAATTTCAATAATTTTGATTTAATTTGTTTTAATTTGTGTTTTTCTTAAAGATAATACTTTGTTCTTTTCTGTGGTTCATAAATCTTTTTTATGACATCGATACAAAAAGAGAAATAGTAGTTTAAAAATGGATTTTTTTTCTACATTTTACTGGTTGTTTTTTCGTATATAACATCTACGGCTCCCCATTCCAAATCCCAAAATTTTGATTTAATTGGTCTTAATTTGTGTTTTTTTAAAGATAGTACTTTGTACTTTATTGTGGTTCATAAATTAGGTTTTTGACATTGATACAAAAAGAGAAATAGTAGTTTAAAAATGGACATTTTTTTATACATTTCACTGGATGTTATTTCGTATACTACATCTACGGCTCCCCATTCTATTTCCCATAATATTGGTTTTAGTTTATTTAATATTTGTTTTTCGCAAAGGCAAGACTTTGTTATTTATCGTGGTACTTGAATATATTTTTGACATTGATACAAAAAGAGAAATAGAAGTTTAAAATAGATATCTTCAACAATTTACTGGTTGCTTTTCGTATACTATGTTAACGGTTCCCCATCCCGAAAATTCTTACAGTTAAAGTTGATGGTTTCATTTTGTGCTTTTCTAAAATTTAAGACTCTGTTTTTTATCACAGTACATAAAATCATCTTGTTGGCATGCAGAGAAAACAAGAAATAGTAGTTTTAAAAATGATTTACCGCCCCCCCCCCAGGTTACCGTTTGTAATGCTATGGCCACCATTTCTAATACCATTAAATTGCTATTGAGCAGTTAATTAAATTCCAGTGTGGGAAAAAAAGAGAAATTTGATTCATCATGGAATACAGACACGTTAGTTAACATGCCTTAGAAACAAAATATTGGAGGTGGTCATTTTTCTGCAATGATTAGGGAAAGGTTACTGGTTAACTTTGTATAATCAAACTGCGGTATTTGTAAACGCAGGAGAATGTTATTTAGCCAGCCCTGCGTTCAGGGTGACATTATAATGCAAACTGTTTGAAAATTATGCTTCGCTTTGCACGCAAGTGCACGTGCAAAGCCGCGGGGTATAATTTGCAAACAGTTCGCACCGTTTTGTTATCCTGAACACAGGACAGGAATAGGGATAAACTGAACTGAAATCTGGCAAGCGTGAGAAAACGGTACTCAATGACAAGATGCACTTACCTATAATACTGATAGAATAAGAAATTCATTACTAAATCACATTTTCTCCCTTTCGATATTTTTTTTAAGTATTAAGTTATTTTCTTCATGATGAAGTCGGTTTCGATGGAACGGTTACTTTTACGTGATGACACGTGAGGTGTTCCCGTATAAGGTAAAAGGATGTTAAAAATGCTAGTGATTTTGCGTTTCTTTGGTCTTTCAGTATAGCCGGAAAACGAGACAACATAAAATTCGCTGGTCCCAATATATCCGTTACTAATGCCTAGTTTACATTTGCCACGGTCGCCGTACGATATCGCAGCCTGCGATTTTTCTTGCGATTTTTTTTGACATCGCAGACAGCTACGGTCTGCGGCGTATGTGTTCACAATGCCGCACGGTGACCGTGCGATTTTGAAAATATTTGAGGGGGAACATACCTTAATGAGACCGTACGGGTCCCGCGCGGATATCGTACGGGTTCCGTACGGATATCGAGAGAATGCCGTGCGGTCATCGCACGATTCTACGGGTTTAATTTTGGATGTTTGATAGTTAAGATATCGTGCGATTTCCGCGCGATCATCGCAAGGCTTCCGTGCGATGTCCGTACGGCGACCGTACGGTGTCCGCAGAAGGCTACGGGCTTGCGATTTTTAAAGATGTGTATAACATTTTTTTAAACGAGATCGCAGGTGTATGCGGTGCCCGTAAGACCGTGCGATGATCGCACGGGCACCGTTTGTCACCGCACGATTTTATGCTTACGGCGAGATACGGGCGCCGTACGGGCTCCGTAGGCTAAATGTAAACGAGGCTTTAACTCGTCTAAAGTATGTCTATAAACATACACTTACCGTGGTTTATTTATATCATTCTTTGCTTACGGGGAAACCTGCTTACGATTTCCTCCAATTCTTTCTCAATAAGCAATTGGTTAGAAATATATTCATAACAAAAGTAAACTGCCAGTTGGTAATAGATACTTAGAAGTTACACTGAACATTGTTGATATAGTTCAATATAATAAGTTAAATAAATACACTTAATAAAATTTTCAAGATATCTACCATGCCATTACTTTTACATTTACAATACAAAAAATATTTAAATCAAAGCACTGAAAGTACTGATGGTGGACGTTTCTGTTGGCATACTAGAGTGATTCTTCCATTTGTTGTTATGGTGAGGAATTTTGCATGTAAAATTACGATGACAGGAAAATGACCTGACCCAAGTTCGCATCTTTTTTCAGATATACATTTCTCAACATATCGTTCGTCAACCAAAGTCCTGTGATTACAAGATTTTGATAACTTTCGGCATTATGCCGGGTGTAGTTTAAAGAGTGATTGTCTGATCCATTGGGTATAAAAGGAAAGAAATGACAATTAGATGATCTAGGTTATTAATCTTATTTTGTAATGCAAATCGATTCTCCGTAATCCCTTAATTAAAATTATGATAATGTTGTTATCTGCTTAACAAGAGGACCATGCAAAAAAGTCATGATTGCAATTTCATGATTTGTAAGAGTTTAAACAAGAAAAATGTGATTAAGGCCCTTTTTCCCATGGCATGGATCCTTCCCATTTTCAATAGGGTTTATCCCTGTGTCAAGAAACACATGCTGACCAAGTTTCAAGAAGATTGGATCATATTTGTGACCTCTAGAGTGTAAACAAGGAAATTGACATCAAAGCCCCTTTTCTTGTAATATGGCACGGATCCTTCCCATTTTCAATAGGGTTCATTCTTGTAATCTGACAAACATTCTGATCAAGTTTCATGAAGATTGGACCATATTTGTGGCCTCTATAGTGTAAACAAAAACATTGCCATCAAGGCCCCTTTTCCCGTGATAAGGCATGGATCCTTCCCATTTTCAATAAGATTCATATATATGTAGCCTCTAAAGTGTAAACAAGAAATTTGTCTTTTAGGCCCCATTTCCTGTGATATGGTACGGATCCTTACCATTTTCAATAGGGTTAATCCTTGTGACCTGCAGAACATTCTGACAAAGTGTCATGATGATTGGTCCATATTTGTGGCCTCTAGAGTCTAAACACATAAATTGTTGATGTCTTACGGCGGACGACTAACGACGGACATCCAATGATCTCAAAAGCTCACCTTGAGCACGATGTGCTCAGGTGAGCTAAAAAATTCTATAAAATAATTAATTTTTCCGCGATTTTCATTCTCAAATAAAGAAAGAAAAAGGTAAGTGTTTATATACACAGGTAAAAAACCGCAGACACTCGTCTCCTCGAGATTGGCTGTGTTGTGTTGAGAAGTAAGGTAAAACCCCTTTGCGTAAACCTTTATCACACGACCTGAATGTTTTACTTTTACCTGAATGTTTTACTTTACCTGCTCGGGCTGTATCGCGTTTCATATGTATTTCATAATTTCAATTAATTGGCCATTGTCTTATATACCTAAGTAGTGTCAGGGGAGTTTACCATTCCAGTAATTCCATTCACCAAGTGACCTCCAATAGACCATTGTTTTAGGGTAGGTATAAAACGCAGACCAGACTCAGCAGACCAGCAGACTGCAGACTAGCAGACTGCAGACAAAAGGGGTATAAAAAGCAGACGAAATGCTAGCAGACCAGGTATATATTGATGACCTGGAGGATATTATTACATAATATTGGGTAATGTGAGATAGTGGAACTGACATGGGACTGCCAGTATATCACCAGGTGCACTGTTTCCATAGGGACCACAATTTATGTAAGAGAGTGTGTTGATATGTTTGATGTATTGACACTTTAAGCAGGAACTTGTAATTAGGCTTAGGCAGACTCTATATTTTTTTCCATTTTCACATCTTGTTCTTGTTGTTGTTCTTCATTTTGTTTTCAAAAGATGTAACATAATTATATATACTGATACATAAAATTCTCTTCTAAAATATATTGAAGCAGGCCAATTTGCTATAAAGATTGTAAAAAGAAAAGTGTCACAATTTTTTTAATGAAATTGATTTTTATCTTTTTAATCATCGGTGAACAATATGGCATGCTTATAAGTGCAAAAATTGATATTATTTACAAAATCAATGTGCTACCTTCCTGCCTGAATGAGGTTTCACACTGCTAACTGGAGCACCTAACAATTGGCTGTTAGAATTTCTCCTACCAGTACAATCATTTCATTCTTTCCTTCCCTCAAGCTGCTATCCAACATAGGTTGACAATAATCAATATGTTGGTGTAAGAAAAAAGAAACGAAATTTGATGAGTGTGGCTGTCTTGAATCAATTCTGGGCCCTCTAGATTGACCATTCTACCACACTTTGACAGCAGCAAGAAATTTTACAAAATAATTGAAACATTATATTTAAGATTTACATTTTAAACAAATCAGAAATAATTAGAATTGTGTATCTTCACATTGGCTCTCTTCCAATTTTAACCCTTTTTCCAGTTTCTCTCAATTTGGAAGCTAATTAAGGTGACTTAAATCAAAAGGATGGACATCAACAACACATCATATCGTTTTTGTTAACATCATTGAAACAGGTTTAAGAATACTTAATACTAATTAAGTTACTTAGTAGATCATGCAAATCAATTCCACTTTCTGTATGGTTAAATAAATGATGACCAACCCTAAGAATACAAATTGTGAGGACCACAATCAGTAAACTGCAGACCAGTTTATATTTTGATTTTCTTCAAATCCAAGATAAAAACATTTCAGTTGTTAAGTTCCATGCAATATTAGCATAATGTAAGTAGAAATAATGTAATAAAAGCAATCATTTTCTAGAATTTAGCCTGTCAAAAACTGTGACTTTATGTAGAATTTCAGAATAGAAATTTGAGGACCATAATCAGTAAACCGCAGACAAGTTTCTATCTTGATTTTCTTCAAAACCAGCACTAAATTTAGAACTAAAACCTTTCAGCTGTAAAGTTCCATGCAATATTAGCATGACAGAGCAATTATTTACTAGATTTCCACATGTCAAAACTGTGAACCAGATTCTGCAGACATGATTGAAAACCTTTTCATAGTCACTCCAATAAGTCACCTTCCACTGTGTATTCTCTGACCTTTGCCCTGTTCCAATTTTAACCCTTTTTCAAGTTGCACTCACTTTGGGAGTTATTAAATGAGGAGGGAAAAACAGTAACAACAACTCATCATAATAATGAAAGGCTTTTGTTAAAATCATTTAAATGGATTTAATAATACATATTCAGCTTTGAGCAGATTATGCAAACCAATTTGACTTATTGTACTGTTAACCCTCGGAATGGAATTTTTTGAGGACAACACTCAGTAAACTGCAGACCAGTTTAAATCTTGATTTTCTTCAAAACAAGTACAAAGTTTAGGAATTAAGAATTTTATAACTAGAATGTTATGTAATTTTAACATGAATTAAGAACAATTTACATGATTCAAGCATTTATCAAGAAGAATTCAACATCTCAAAAATTGTGGACAGATTCTGCACACAGAATTGGGAACCATGTCAAGTCTAGCCCAATAGAATTAGGAAAAAATTGATTGATTGAATGAAGTTTTATATTGCTTTCAACAATTTTTTATTTAAATCGCAGAGGCTGGAGTACCTAACAATGGATTCCTGGTATTTCTCTCACCAGTTTGAACCTAGGAAAGTTATAACCAATCTAATTGTTGGTGGATATGATGACAATTTTGTAATCGTGACTTTCTTTTCAATTGTGGCCCTGAAATTCAATGGTCCTTTATTTTCACTACCTACAGCTTATAGATCATAACAATATCCTGAAAGGACTTTGTGGATTAGGTGAATACAACATAAAGAAAAAATATGAGAATTTGATAGTAAATGCAGATGACATTGAGTTATGTAAAATTGTTTTGAATACACAGTGGAGGGTGAATGATGAGTGTGACTATAAAAGGTTTTCAATCCTGTCTGCAGAATCCAGTCCACAATTTTGACTTGACATGTGAAAATCTAGTAAATAATTGCTAAAATCATATTATTTCTTCTATATTCATTGTAATGTCACATAGAACTTTACAACTGGAAAGATTTATTTTAAATTTTTGCTGTTGGTTTTGAAGAAGATTAAGATTTAAACTGATCTGTAGTTTACTGACTGTGGCCCAAAAAAACTTCTGTTCTGAGGGTTTACTGTGCAACAAGTCAAATTGGTTTGCATAAGCTGTAAGCAGCTAAAAAAGAATTCTTAACCTGTTTGAATTAAAATGCTCTATGGCTAATTTTTTGTGTTGGTTTTCAAGAAAATCAACTTTAAAATTTGTCTGCAGTTTACTGATTGTGGTCCTCAACTTTCTAACCTGAGGGTTGTTCATCACATTTATTTAACCGAACAGAAAGACGAATTGGTTTGCATGTTCTGCTTAAAGCGTAAACTAGTATTCTTTTACCTGTTTAAAAAGATTTTTAGAAAAGCATTCAAAAATAATTTTTTGCTAATGATGTTGTTCCAATCAGATTTAAATCAACCTTAATTAGCTCCCAAATTGAGTGCAACTTGAAAAAGGGTTAAAATTGGAACACAGCCAAGGTCTTAGAATACACAGTGATGGTGAATTATGGGTGTACTATAAAAAGATTTACATTCCTGTCTGCAGAATCTGGTCCAGAATTTGGACAGGCTGAATTCTAGTAAATAATTGCTATAATAACATTATATCTTCTTCTGTCATGCTAATATTGCATTGAACGTTACAACTGAAATGTTTAATCTTTGATCTTTGTGCTGGTTTTGAAAAAAATCAAGATTTAAACTGGTCTGCAGTTTACTGATTGTGGTCCTCAATTTCTAATCTGAAGTTCTACAAAAAGTCACAGTTTTGACAGGCTAAATTCTAGTAATTAATTGCTTTTATCACATTATTTCTACTTCCTTCATGCTAATATTGCATGGAACATTTAAACTGAAATGATTAATCCTTGGTTTTTGTGTTGGTTTTGAAGAAAATCAAGATTTAAATTGGTATGCAGTTTACTGACAGTGGTCCTCAAATTTCTAGCCATAGGGCTAAGCATACAAAAGGCCAAATTGGTTTGCACAAGCTGCCAAATGGCTAAGTTAGTTTGATGAACCTGTTTGAAAGATTGTAACAAAGGTCTCCAATGATATTGGTGTGTTTTTGTTGTTGCTTTTGTTGTTGTTGTTCCCTTCTGATTTCAATCAACCTTAATTAGCTCCCGAATTGAGTGTAACTGGAAAAAGTGTTAAAATTGGAACAGGGCCAAGGTCAGAGAATACTCAGTGGAAGGTGAATTATGGGTGAACTATAAAAAGATTTTCAATCTTGTCTGCAGAATGCGGTCCACATTTTTGTCAGGCTGAATTCTACTAAATAATTGCTTTTATCACATTATTTCTTATTCCATCATGCTGATATTGCATGGAACTTTACAACTAAAATGTTTAATCTTTGATTTTTGTGCTGGTTTTGAAGAAAATCAAGATTTAAACTGGTCTGCGGTTTACTGATCGTGGTCCTCAATTTCTAATCTGAAGTTCTACAAAATGTCACAGTGTTGACAGGCCGAATTCTAGTAAATAATTACCTTTATCACATTATTTCTACTTCAATTATGCTAATGTTCCATGGAACTTTTCAACTGAAATGATTAATCTTTGATTTTTGTGATGGTTTTGAAGAAAATCAAGATTTAAATTGGCCTGCAGTTTACTGACAGTGGTCCTCAAATATCTAGCCAGAGGACTCCCTTAAGCTACCACTTTCAGAGTGAGTAATGTCTCATTCTGTAGCTTATACCTTGCTGTATCGAGAAATGATAGTGACACCCCCCCACCCACCCCCCCGAGTAAGGGAGAGGGGTTAGACTAGTATTTGGCAGGGTCTTTATCGATAGATTGAGACAGGCTCGCCAGTCAAGAGGGGGATCTACAGTCAGCTCATTGTCTATGGCGAGCCTTCCTCAATATATCGTTATTGAGTATCGGAGGGTAGTGTAGATGTGGCAGAGTTTCCAGTCTAGCAGAATACCAGTTCAGCTTCTAGTCTAAATATTCACGGTACAACAACAACAACATCAAAAGGGATGGAAGGTACACTCACTAAACAAGGAGCTGAAGCAAAGATATTTCACAAAAGCTTCTATGGCAAGGATTGTCTAGTGAAGGAAAGATTTAGCAAACGGTACAGACATCCCAATTTGGACAAGTCATTAACGCTCAATCGTTTGAAAGCTGAAATTCGAGCTATCAACAGATGCAGAAATCTGGGTAGGTCTTTCGGACACATGGTTTTCTCAGATTTAAGAGTTCTCACTTCTGTTTCTTTATATGAGTTTTTATGTTTAGTATTTCGATTAACCATTGACATTAATTGTAGACTTATTAATATGAAATAAGTCAAAGCCTTAAAAGCAAGCGCAGCAATTTGTGTACTGGTTGACAAATTATTGTTACGAGAGAGAGAGAGGGGGAGACCAATAATGTATTGATTAGATGTATGTTTGTGATGTACAGTCTATTCCTCCAATACTTAATGATCCGTTCTTCAGTTAAGCGATTAAGTTTCATACCTCTATGGAATCGAGACATAACTTCTTCATAAGCTCAGTGAAGATTTATCACTAAAGTAAACAGTGTTCATGGGGCCACTTTCCGCGGAAGTAATTAAAAAAAACAACTGTGTACTCAAAATTGTTTTGATTTGGGCAAATAAGAATGCATAAACCTTTTTGAACATAACTGGAATTAAACTATTGTATTATCTTCAGACTTAAAAAATGCTCTTGAAAACGGGTCCTTGTTTAGGCGGCAACAACAACAGACAAACATATTAACATAAACTTTACTAACTAGCATTTCCTTCTTTCCCACAACCTGAAAAAAATAATTAGTTACATTCTTGTTTTGGTTATAACAAGGCAACTATAGTCACTCTTTTCTATATTAAACACATTGAAAATCGTAAGAAACATCTTGCATGCATTTCAGGTGCCAAGTCTATGATTGAAAAATTTAAATTTCCAGACTAAATTGTTCGTGACGTCATTGTCCATTATTGATGACATCAAGAATGTTTGTGTTGACATTTTAATCTTAACATGCATGCATCATGTAAATCTTGGGGTTTAACATGTTCCAGGTCGTATTCGTGTTAGTACTAAGGGTAAGGATGTTAAAATTAGCCTTGTCATTCTGTATAACTAACACTAAAGAACATTTTGTGGGAATGACCGCGTGAATCGCTTCGGTCGGCCTCGCTTTTTGGCTTTGTTTTGTTGCTTCCGGTAGAAAATAAAACTTTTACAGAAACCTCGTTTTAACGGGATAGCTTAAATTATTTTTCAATTTTTAAATCTATCTTTTACGAACGATACATTGAGGTATTTTTCCAATACAATTTTTGACTTTTTTTCTATCCTGCAAGTGAATTCACTCCGGGTGAGAAATGACACGATTTTTTCGTTTGACAGTAAAATAGAATAGAATAGAATAACACACGTTACCATAAACGCTCGCTTCGCGCTCACGGCCTTCGGCCTTTCGCGAGCTGCGCACGCTATCATGGAATTGACTGAATAATTCAGTATTTGCTTTCATATTCTGTATTTGTACGTTGTAGAACCTTTAATAGGCTCCAATACAATGGAGATAATGGACATACACTCACGTCGGGTAATCCTGCGCATTGTCTAAAGCTGCGCAGCTATATGACGTCATGTTAACTAAGAAAATGGCCGCTAAACATAAAAGCAGAACAACCTTCTTTTCATATTCAAAAATTCTACCATTTAATCAATTTAAGCAAAAAATTGCATGTGTGTATTTTAAAGTAAAAATATTCCTGTTTTTGTGCCAGTTTTTTTATTTTAATTCTAACAGATTTATGGGCAGTAAAGTTAGATCTTTCATGATGGACTGCGTGGGTTTAGCCGACAAACACTGAGTTGATAAAACACGACGGTGCCTCTGTTCATAACCTGATTATGTAATTTAAGTTACATTTTGTTCTGGAAAAAATGCCTTTTACATAGCCAAAATGGTAAATGAGTTCAGTCGTGTATTGATTTTTTTGTGTACATGCGATATCTTTACACAATTTTGTACTTTACTTTCTTAAGTGCGCAGGATTGGCCAACAGCACTGTACTGCAATGAAGTTTTAAAATAAGGGTAGAAAAGTTGTGCCTGACATGGGATTTGAACCCATGACCCCTGGAACACTAGCGAAACGCTCTACCATCTGTGCTAATCTGGCACCTGGCCATGAGTCTACCCACTTTCAATCATGATACTGCTCCCCCTTTCAACCAAATGGAATTTTAGGTCCCATACCACTCGCATATGGCCAAACTAAGTGTTGTCCGTTTACTTCTGATACCCTTGAAGTAAGTGAGGGCATAAAAGATGTGCCTGTCGTGGGATTCGAACCACAACTGTCAAAACGCTAGCACTGAACTCTACCATCTGAGCCAACCAGGCACCTGGTCATGAGTCTACTCACTGTCAGTCACTGCAGCAATTTTGAGCTTGGTTGATTATTAAAGTTGGCCTGAGACTATCAAAAATGCCATGTATAAGCAATACTATCAGGGTGGAATACCAATACACGTATTAGTAAATTTTGTACAATTTACACCCCTTTTTTGAATAATGAAATAAATTCTACTTTAAGGTATAGCAGTCCCTCTGGTGTATTTTGTGGATTCATCATCTCATCAATTCTTCATGGAAAATATCACAAATTCAGTCACAGTCCGTGATCATATATTTCAAACACAAAAAGAATCATCCAACTCGGCAATAGTAAAACTGTCTCCCCTTGCAAAGAAGATTGGGCAGATTATAGGCAAAATGCATGCTGGAAAGCTAATACATGGGGATCTTACAACATCAAACATGTTAGTTCGTGGTAATCCTGAAAACTTGGATATTGTGTTAATAGATTTTGGACTGAGTTATTCTGAGGGGCTTGCTGAAGACAAAGGAGTAGACTTGTATGTGTTTGAGAGGGCCCTGTTGAGTACTCATCCAAATACAGAGAGTTTGTTTGACCTTGTGTTGGAGTCTTATAAACAGGCCAACCCAGATGATGCGGAAGAAGTTATCTCTAAATATGATGAAGTCAAACAGAGAGGAAGAAAGAGGACAATGGTTGGATAAATAATGCCCTGCATTCAAGACAAAAAAATCTAAAAACTCTTTAAGAAATAGTACTCAGATTTCAATTTACAATCAGTAATTGGTTTTTAGTTGGAAGTGTAAATCAACTAATGATCAATTGTAAAATCGTTTTCTTAGAAGTTTATACAGAACTCTTAGTATCATACTTTGAAGAAAAGAATGTGAAAGTTTAGTTAAAACTCATGACCTTAAGACTCATGGCTAAATGTGAAACAGTCGTAATTGCCTATAAACATATAGGCAAATACAACTGTTTCATGCTGAGCCATCAAACTGATGTTGGTTTCGAAAACAATATATAATATAATGGCTTTCATTCATGTGTTAGGAACTGATTAATTGATTATGAAATTTCTTAGTCGATTATCCCCATCGGAAGCCCAAACCAACTAATTAATGATTATAACCGATTAATCTGTCCATCACTACCCTGATTTGCATGTGCACTTTTGAACAAAGCAGGATATCATTTGTATTTTTCATTCTTAATTCAAAGCATGTTAATCACATAATTACTGCTGTACACTAAGCTTTGGCTGACAGTGTAGACTAAGGTCAGTCTGCAGAATTGTGCAGTCTTATTTTAGCCAAGCTTCTCGCTTGCAGGAAATCTTGAGTTAGATTAAAAACTCATAATCTGCAACACAAGTGTGACTGTGTCAAAGGCTGTAACACATATTTCTCTTGAAACACCTTTTTACACATTTTGGTTGCGCAGTGCAAAACAGCTGTAACTGCTTGTATGTTTATAGGCAGTTACATCTGTTTTGTGCTGAGCCAATGACTTTAAATTTCACTATTGTATTTCTTGCTAAAATATGAATGTATTGGAAGTTTCGAGGATCACCTTACTATACATCATTGCTATTTCTCTTTCATGTTCATATTTTCAGCTTCGCTGTTCTTGAAATTGTAATAAGAAGTAAAGAACTGCCCTGTGTTCAGGATATGAAAGGGCTTGTCACACACTGCAAGTGCTTTCCAAAAATGGCTGATTGTTAGGTAAAAAAATTGACTTGGCTCAAAGCTTAATCCAAGAAAAACCTTAAGAAAACATTTTTAGATTTATTAAAAGAAGTATTAAACTTTTGTTATTCATTTATCCAACCCTCCAGGGGCCTATTTTACTTAGCATCTTACGATCATTTTTTTTGCGAAAGCCAGAAATTAATGTCACTTCTACAGTAGTAGCGAAATATGGAATTCTACGATGCATCATCGCGTTTGAATCGCCTTCTAATGAGATATTGCAAGGCAGAATCTAACAATGAATGAGAACACAAGGCATGATTTGTGATTTTGACTTATGATTATCAAATTGTACACTCAAGTCGGGTAATCCTGCGCGTCGTCTAAAGCTGCGCAGCTATATGACGTCATATAAAACCTAGAAAATGGCCGATAAAGCTAGGAGCAAAATAACCCGTTTTTCATATTCAAAATTTGATGGTTCAAACATTTCAAACGAAAATATTTACGAGTTTATTTCAAAGTAAATAGATTCATCTCTTTGTATAAGCGTATCTCTTTAATTCTAGTAGTTTTATCAGCATTAAAGTAAGGTTTTTTCCTTGACTGCGCTGGTTTTGCCGACAAGAACTGCGTTGATAAAACACGACGGTGCCTCTGTTCATCACCGGATTGTGTAGTTTTAGTGAGATTTTGTTCAAGATAAAATATCTTTTACATAGTAAAAATCGTAAATGATTTCAGTCGTGTATTGATTTTTGTGTACATGCGATATCTTTACACAAAATTTGTACTTGAGATTCTTAAGTGCGCAGGATAAGCCGACAGCAGTGTAATACATTTAGTAAAATGGGCCCCTGATGATTAAATATTGGAACAAAACAAGAGGGCCATAGTGGCCCTAAATCGCTCTCCTGAGTAAACAGTCTTAAGATCTGACCTCTTAACCTAGTTTTTAACCATACTTGACCCAAATTCAAACCAGACAGATTTTTAAAGACAATTTCAATCTGGCTAATTCTCTGGATGATTGGCCTCTAGAGTGTCTACAAGGATTTTCTGAGATTTGACCCTGTGACCTCATTTTTGATCCCACTTGACCCAAGTTCATCAGGAAAGTCGTTCTGACCAATTTTCAAGTTGATTGAGCAAAAATATGGCTTAAAGAGTGAGTGTCTACAATGCTTTTCTAAAACTTGAACCTGTGTTCTCATTTTTGATCCCATTAGACCATAATTCAAACTTTACCTGGACTTCATCAAGACAATCATTCTGACCAATTTTCAGGTTGATTGAGCTGAAAATATGGCTTCTAGAGTGTCTACAAGGTTTTTCTAATATTTGACCTCATGACCTCATTTTTTACCCCTCTTGACCTTATTTCAAACTTGCCCGAGGTTTCATCAAGATAATCATTCTGACCAATTTTCAGGTTGATTGAGCTGAAAATATGGCTTCTAGAGTGTCTACAAGATTTTTCTAATATTTGACCCCGTGACCTCATTTTTGACCCCACTTGACCCAATTTTGAACTTGTTCGAGATTTCATCAAGACAATCATTCTGACCAATTTTCAGGTTGATTGAGCTGAAAATATGGCTTCTAGAGTGTCTACAGGATTTTTCTAATATTTGACCCCGTGACCTCATTTTTGACCCCACTTGACCCAATTTCAAACTTGTCCGAGATTTCATCAAGACAATCATTCTGACCAAATTTGAGGCTGATTGAGCTGAAAATATGGCCTCTAGAGTGTCTACAAGATTTTTCCAATATTTGACCCTGTGACCTCATTTTTGACCCCACTTGACCCAATTTCCAACTTGTTTGAGATTTCATCAAGACAATCATTCTGACCAATTTTCAGGTTGATTGAGCTGAAAATATGACCTCTAGAGTGTCTACAAAATTTTTCTAATATTTGACCCCATGACCTCATTTTTGACTCCACTTGACCCAATTTTGAACTTGTTGAAGATTTCATTAAGACAATCATTCTGACCAATTTTCAGGTTGATTGAGCTGAAAATATGACTTCTAGAGTGTCTACAAAATTTTTCTAATATTTGACCCCATGACCTCATTTTTGACTCCACTTCACCCAATTTCGAACTTGTCTGGGACAATCATTCTGACCAATTTTCAGGTTGATTGAGCTGAAAATATGGCCTCTAGAGTGTCTACAGGATTTTTCGAATAGTTGACTCTCTGACCTCATTTTTGACCCCACTTGACTCAATTTCGAACTTGTTCGAGATTTCATCAAGACAATCATTCTGACCAATTTTCAGGTTGATTGAGCAAAAAATATGGCCTCTAGCGTGTCTACAAGATTTTTCTAATATTTGACCCTGTGACCTCATTTTTGACCCCACTTGACCCAATTTCCAACTTGTGTGGGACAATCATTCTGACCAATTTTCAGGTTGATTGAGCTGAAAATATGGCCTCTAGAGTGTCTACAAGATTTTTCCAATATTTGACCCTGTGACCTCATTTTTGACCCCACTTGACCCAATTTCCAACTTGTCCGAGATTTCAACGAAACAACCATTCTGACCAATTTTCAGGTTGATTGAGCAAAAAATATGGCTTCTAGAGTGTCTACAAGGTTTTTCTAATATTTGACCCCGTGACCTCATTTTTGACCCCACTTGACCCAATTTCGAACTTGTCTGAGATTTCATCAAGACAATCATTCTGACCATATTTGAGGTTGATCTGTCAAAAAATGTGGCCTCTAGAGTGTCTACAAGGTAAATGTTGACGACACACGACGGACGACGGACATCATGCGACCACAAAAGCTCACCTTGAGCACTTCGTGCTCAGGTGAGCTAACAAAAAGCACAAGATTTTCGAAAAAAATCGATAACAGTTAAGCTATTGTTAACGCCATCATTGTGTAGTTGATAGCACACCTGACTATCATTCAAAAGGTCCCTTGGTTGGATTCCCGAGGGTAGCACTCATCCTTTCCGACTATTTGTCTTCCAACTATGTATTGATAATTGTAGACCTATGTGGAATAGCAGCTGGAGGCTAGGAAAGGATGTAATGGTTGTTTTGATGTTAAAAATACCACATATCCATTGTTAGGTCTCCAGCTGCGGCGATATAACTGAAAGATTGTTGAAAGAAGTGTAAAACCCCATTCAAACAAACAAATCCTAATCCTTGTCATGACTGATCATCCCAGATAATAAAACTAGAATTTTAGTGAATATAGGTGTGGACATAAAACACCCAGCAAATTGTCAGTGGTTGAAACAAACAGTGTTGATATGGGTTGAAGGTTCTTGCTGTGTACCAGTTCTCCTCCTGACCATTTTCACAATAAAGATGAAATAATCATTTAAAAAAACATATTTTCTGAATAAAAGAAGTTTTTGTCAGCAAAACTTATAATTAAGAAGGGTTCCATTTCTGTCTATACCGTGAACTGGGTTAGTTGGCAAGAACTGGCACTAGGCGAAAATTGATCTCTAACTAGTACAGCTTATTTAACACTTTCCTGTTTTTCAAAATTTTGGACCTGTCCAAATTCAAAGGTTTTGCAGACGAAAATTTAAAGTGGATTTAATTTGAAAAATCATTCAGTAGGGTAGAAAACTGTGGAAAAAGAAGAAATTGCTTGTCAGAAGCAATATCTTCTTTTTTCACAATGTTTTCTCAATCTTAAAATCACAGGCACATAAAAAGCAGGGATTAAACAGCAAAGGGTTAAGCTGTATTTAGTTTGTCTTGTATGAGGCTTAACACCACTTTCAACATTATTGCAATTACATCACTGGTACATACACCCAAGGTTTACTGTTGTTTCTCACTCTAGTACAACCACAACATTTCATCTAAGCTACCAGCTGCTCATCCCACTTAACCCTTTCCTGTTTTACAAAATTTTGGACCTGTCCAAATTCAAAGGTTTTGCAGACGAAAATTAAAGGTGGGTTTAAATTGAAAAATAACTACTCAGTAGGGTAGAAAATAGTGTGGAAAAAGAAGAAATTGCTTCATAAAATCACAGGCACGTAAAAAGCAGGGATTAAACAGCAAAGGGTTAAGAAAAGTGTTCTACTTATCATACACCCATTGGATGGGGTTTTGTCATAAATCAAATGACAGTTGGCCAAGCTAGGATGGAACTCTCAACCCCAGGATTGACAGGCCAATCCAATAATGCACTATCCTATAACAAATAACCCTGTTTTGGGAAAGTTGATCACATGGGGCCAACTTATTTCATGCCCTATTGGGGCCCGTTGTTGTTGTTTTTTCAGCTTGAAACCCGCCCTGCATTCAGGCCGAAAAAAAGATGCAAACAGTTTTCAAATTATACCCCGCTTTCCACGCAAGTATACGGGTAAAGCGGGATGTGACTTGAACCGGTTTGTTAATTTGAACGCAGGGCTGGATTCAAGCTGAAAAAACAACAACAACAGGCCCCGGCCGGGCGTATAATAAGTTGGCCCAAAGACATATCTAATATTCTTTTAACAGTAAGGACAAATAAATAGAAATACACTAACACAATTATACCAATATCTACTTTATTTACAATCAAGTCCAATAATAATGAAACATTCCTCAACGGGTATCTTGAATACCACACACAAACACACCAAGTTCTATATTAAGTCAATTTATGACTTCCAATGGAAAAAGAGTAACAAGAAATTGTTCCCCGTCCTGACAATAG
The DNA here is from genome assembly GCA_948146395.1 of Fragum whitleyi. Lineage (NCBI taxonomy): Eukaryota > Metazoa > Mollusca > Bivalvia > Cardiida > Cardiidae > Fragum > Fragum whitleyi. The sequence goes on along the minus strand of OX411552.1, from coordinate 53,864,820 downwards.
CCTAGTGGTAAAAAGGTCTACAATTTTCTATTAAATTAGTGTCTTTCTGTCATTTATTTGTTAATTCATTTAAAATTGAGCCTGTGTATGACATTTTCAACAATATCTCATGTGCACATGGCAAAGCTTCCAACCAGTCTCCACTATTGCACTATATAGATGGATAAGGTCTTAATCCCTCCTTAGGCGGTCAGCATATATTCTTATTCCATTGTGTTGTTGTCTGATCTACTCAAAGTTTGTGTCTTGCGTACATGAGAATTGTTGGAAATGTCACGCATATGCTCAAATGACTTTTTGAGCTGCACAATGTGGATTTAGATTGAAATCAGCCTGCATCCAGTAAACAATATTGCTATGGCATTGCATGTATATCTTAATTTCAGTATTCATTTATAGTAGTGTCAGCTATATTTACTAGAGAAAGATCAAATGAGCATTTAAGCACTATTGAAATTATAGACACCATTTTGTCGCTTTAGCCATTAGTTCAAAAACCTGTAACTACTGCTTTTATAACTGTAGTTACAAGTTTAGGATTAAACCATCAATATTTGATTTATTTTAATTTCCAAACTACTTTTAAAGAATATTTCAGACTTATAGAAATGTCTGGAGCACTTAAAAATGGATTCCTGGTTCATGTATTTCTCACACCATTACCACCACTACATGATTTTCGAGCCTCCATTTACTTGTCCAAATTAGGTTTACGATTATTCACCAATTAACAAATGTTGAAAAGGATATTTTCCATGTCTAGATCTCACGAATAAAAGTCTTATAGGCTACCAACTGGACTCTGGCTTAGCCAGATACCGTTTTTGAGGGTGTTAATTAATACCTCACTTAAACATTCTTTAATTTAGCTTTTCGATTCTTAACTACATGATATTCTAACTTACAAAATACTTTTATCATGGATAATCTGCACTCTTAAAAAACATTCTCACGATTAAGCACACAACATCTTTCATTATCTGTAAGTTACACCAAACAAACACAAAGTATTCCCTCCTTAAATGAGTTCCCATACAATCAGTCCATTTAACAATAGTGACTCCAGAAAAATTAAATTTAGATGACTGAAATGATCCAAAAATTTCAAGAATTCAAAGAGTTTCCCAATTACCGGTACTCCAGAATCATTTTCTAAATTAGTTTGATGACTGTAAATAGGAAACAATCTGCAAATGACAGAAATTAATTTTTTTCCGATTTTGTAGTTAAAGGAAATTCAGTCAGAGAGTTCTTGACTAATAATTTAACTCCACTATAATCGCTTCCTTTGAGTGTTATGTCTCTGGCATGTCTATTAGGGAGAAATCAAGGAGGCAGTGCTAATCAATTGTAAGTGCCTGTTATATAGGCACTTACAACTGTTTTCACTTACCGCTTGAAATACTACATAGCTATAGGGAACCATCTTTAATAGGAGGAACACTGTTAGCACTCTTTTAATGATAGTTCTTTTAGAACTTAAGTTAGTTACACGATTATACTGTTATCAAACAAAGTTAATGAATATCAGAACTGTCTTGATCCCTGCTTGTGGCTAGAATATTTTTGGGCTGCATACAGGATCGGGCCACAGACTCAAACAACCTGGAAAAGAAATAATAGTGTTTTAAAATGCTTTCAACAGTTGTTTGATACAGACAACATAACTGATGTAAAGTTACAAACTTTAATACTCAAGGACATTTTGAAATGTTTCATGTCTTTATTAAGCAATGAAAACTAAATGTAATGGTTGTTTATTTAGATTATCTGTACAGATTGTTTTCTGAACTCTTTATTTGAGGTACAAAAGTCATTATGTGGGGATTTTGTATTTGATCTAAAGAGAGTACAATATTTACTTTTCAATTTCTGGTGCACAGTGCACAAACTCATGATTCCAGAACTTGAGTTGAGGGTTCTTGATCAGTTCTATAAAGGTTATCAGGAGTCCCCAGGGATGTGGTCTGTTTACTATCAGTCTCTCGAGTAACACCCTGAAACGACAATATTTAGTTCTATTAAAAGAATAAGTTGCAGACAAAAATAACGTTGTGTTCTTGAAAGTTTACTATGATGACCTCTAAACCAATACAATACACAAAAGCTCACAATATTATGAGAAATATTCTGTGAAAGTTTCATGCCAATCCATGTGCAAATGTACAATAGGGTTTGACACTAAGGAAGGTCCCAGATGCCAAGACTCCTTGATTACCAGATGGACTCCTTCCATTTGCAAGTAAGGAGTCTGATGGACTCCAAGGGTCATATGAGGATATTTTGAAAAACAAAAGCACGGAAAGGTGTCTTTTCCATAACTTGCATAAACTAAAGATCATTTCACTCCAAAGTTGTTGAAGAAAACATTTGCTTGCATCATAGTGTTTTGAGAGAGAGGAAAAAAAAACCTCTTCTTTGGAACAAAATTATGGAAAAGAAGAAATTGCTTATAGCAAGCAATTTCTTCTTTTCCACAATGTTCCCCCATTACGAAAATTCAGACTCCTTACCTTGAAATTTTACTCCTTCATTCAATGAGTCCAATTGACTCCTTAATCTCGGGAGTTAGTATCAACCCCTGTATACAACCAGTTATCTTTCTCCATTCCTTTTTTTGGCCCATAGAAATGTTTTTTTGGGAGATTCCATATAGAATTTTAAAAGATGGAGCAAATCAAAGTATAGCTTACATGCAGTTTCTCCTCATCTTGATATTAAGTTTTGGGGTACCAAAATGAGGAATTGTGTTGTACTAGGTTGACATTTACCTTGTAATTTGCTCTTGAATAGCCTCGGTATTAGACTCTGCAAACAGGTACAGTAGTGTACAGCTGAAGTAATGTGTATGGCTGTTGGGATATCTCAACTGGTTGGCTATTGCTGTCAGAAACAAATATCTCCCTGAAACAAAATATACAATAAAACTAAAGTTTTGGACTTGGCTAACAGATGAAATAGTATAGTAATAATTTTTTGGTCATATCACTGGAGGCTGGAGCACCCTAGTATTTTGCACAAGTACTACCAATACATCCTTTCCAAGCCTTCAGCTACTATCCCACTTAGGCTAATGACTATTCCAATTAGTCCAATGCTTATTCATCCATTGGTGAGAGACAAATGTAGAAAAGAATATGTGCCATCACTAGCAATAAAACCCCCCGACACCACATGATTAATAATAATGAGTCCCAGGCGCTGTATCAGTGGCTCTATAAAATAATGTACATCTCAAGTAATTTGTATGACTGTTAGGGTACCTCAACTTGTTACCTTTTGCGATCAGAAATAAGTGTCTCTGTACAAAAAGGGTGCATTTTTTATTTTTTCTCATTCCAACCACTTCTTAAAAAATTCAAATAAATTTGTTAAAAGTAAGAGCCCAAGAATATTCAATCATTAAACTTTTACAAGAAGGGAGAAAAACCCAAGAATAGACGTTATGATATAATCCTTAGCCCGTTTTACAAAACTTGAACTTTCCACATATTTTATCCTCATTATCAATCCAACAATACATACAGACATATCAGTATAGGTAAACAAGAGTGACAAAGTCACAAATATCACCTATCAAAACCTGACTATATGCCCACAGTCCCATAAAGAGGAAAATCTGTGAAAATTTACTTTATTGAAGTTGTGAATAGATGTACATACCAAGATGGGTGGTTAAAGAGAAGATGATACAAATATTTGCCCCTGTTTGGTGGCATGTTAAAATGTGCCCTTTACGTACACATATACCTTATGATATACCGGTAATCTTTAACCCATTTTACTAAACTTGAACTTTCCACATATTTTATCCTTATTTAGACAATACATACAGACATATCAGTATAGGTAAACAAGAGTGACAAAGTCACAAAATATGCTACTACATAATAGCATGGCAGAATATCACCTTAACAATATCAAAACCTGACTATATGCCCACAGTCCCATAAAGAGGAAAATCTGTGAAAATTTACTTTATTGAAGTTGTGAATAGATGTACATACCAAGATGGGTGGTTATAGATAAGATGATACAAATATTTGCCCCTGTTTGGTGGCATGTTAAAATGTGCCCTTTTAGGTAGTTAGAACTGTTTCGCACTGAGCCATAGACATGTTCATCCACAGCAGCTTACCGTGATCACTTTGATTGAATAGTGTTTTATGCGGCTTTCAACAATCTTTCAGCTATATAACGAGGGCTGGAGTACCTAACAATGGATTCATGGTATTTCTCACTACCATTACATCCTTTCCTAGCCTCCAGCTATCCCACATAGATCTACGATTTATTGACCCATTGGTGAGAGACAAATAGTCAGAAAGAATGAGTGCTGCCTTCAGGGTTGGTGAGCTAAAAATGAACTACATGAAAGTGAACTACATATACCTTCTGTATCCAAGTCTACAGCTAGATTCTGGAAGATGTCCATATGTGATGAGTGAGCTATTGTACTCATACTGGGAGTCAGTCCTTTAGTGTGAATATATTGTATAGCTTGGGTGCCCACATACAACACCAGGGCATTAATCAAGGGTATGTTGTACCTCGATCCTGGCTCATTTTTCTGTTGATATACAAGACAATTTAGTACCTTGAAGACAATTTTCTGAAAATTCAAAATCTATATAACAAACCTCAAAATGACTTAGTGTACATGAATTGATAGGGGCATTGATTTATTTATGACTGAATTTTTTATAATTACCAACAAATACTTTCTGAAATATGGCTTGCTTTATGCTTTATTACAAAATGTAATTTATCCAATCATGCAGATAAATCAATTTTAGATAGATTTTATAATTAGGCTGGTAACTAGCACTTTCTCCCTACCACACAATCTTTTTTTTCACCCTTTCCTATTAAGGTAGTGGACCTATAATAGTTTCCCAACATTTCAGAAGTCATGTAATTTAACAATGTTAACCCAGGTTTCCTAAAGATTTCATTAGGAAACCTTGGTCAACATTGTGAAAGTTCATGAGTTACCAAATGTGTAGAACTGTCAAATGGTTGCCATTTACATGTTACAAACTGATTAATCAATTATGAGATCTCTTAATCAATAGTTGTAAATGGAAGCCTAAACCAACTGATTACCGATTACATTGATTAATAAGCCCATCACTAATTTACAGAAACATTTTTGACTAATCCCAAGAAGACGTTGAATATCTTGATTTTCTTAGTTTAAGTCTGTACAAAATGAAGACTTTTATTGTTAATTCCAAATCCCATTTTGCCAAAAATGCATCTACAGTGATCCCCCTTGGTAGTAGAGATTGCTCTTTTGATAGTGAACATGTGTGTCAAGTATGCCTTCAGTATAACCAAAGATATGACAAAAAGTCAATTTTCGCACGACGATGATGACAAGGACTATGCAAAGGCTATAGCAATACCTTGGGTTTTCTCCATAAACAGATGAGCTAAAAATGCATTTGTCTGAGAGGGAAGGTTTACAACATACCTGTAAACTACTTCGTAGATCAGAAAGGAAGGTGACAGGTGATCTAGTCTTCAGATAGGAGTCCAAATCCTATAACATAATATTGTATACATGTACAGCTCTAGATATAATGATATTCTAGTGACAGAGAGAAGTACAGTCAACTCCCGTTTTAACGACACTCAATACAACGACATTTTCACTTAACGACACAAATTTGTTGGGAACGGATTTGCACAGTGCATTTTTCATTCGTTATAACGGAATTCTCGTTTTACGACACCGACACTGATTTTCAGGGAACGAAAGTGCATATTCCCTTTATAAGCTTTTTCATTACAACGACATAAAATTTTGGTCATGATGATAAATAACACTGAACCATAGGCATGAAAGAATAATACCTAAAATTGGTTGATAATTGACAAGTCTTTAACATTTAAATGCGTGAAAATATATGACATGCAAACAATGGCACTGTTTAATTAACACCTTTAACACATTCATCATTTCAATACACTTTATTAAGATTAGGTCTACATTTATTTGTTAACCTTTTCTCTAATTTGCTATACAGATAATGATAGTTTTAAGATCATTGCATTTAAATTGTGATAGAAATGCATAAGGCAAATAAGGATATTCAAATTATTAAAATTATATCTGAAAAAAGTGTTTCTGTTAGTTTGTACATGAACTATACATAGGACATGTATATTATATAATGTATGCTGCTTTTCAACAATCCTGCATTAATGGACTTTAGAGTTCATTCAATACACCGACATTTTCGTTACAACGACATGTTTTCCGGGAACCAATGTGGTCGTTGTAATGAGAGTTGACTGAACATTGTTATATCAAAATTTAACTGATGAAGGTTGATTATTCGGAGTGCCAGATGGTAAAAGATGGTAAAAGTAAATCAATGTCAACACTGGAAGAAATTTCATTAAGGTAGTGGAACCTAAATAGTTTCACAAGGTTTTGGAACAAACGAAATCATAAGAAAACATTGCTTAACACTGTTAAATATCAAGACCACTGAAATGTTGCAAAACTATTATGAGTCCACTACCTTAAATGAAAATCAGAGCGAAAAATCTCTGTCTAGAGGATGTAAATAGACGTTTTTGTGTTGGAATTTACATTATTCCTAGCAAAAGAAGTAATAGCCAGCAATAGACAGTCTATTTTCAATGAAACAACAAGATGATGTAGACAAATAACAGTCTACACATTTGAGAAGGGGTTATTATGACAAGATTTAAATTCAACTAGATGCTTTAGTTTGGCTTACCTTTTTAAATGAAGCAGGCTGAATCAAGGTGACAAAGTTCGTTCTGATGCGTGGGGGATGACTTATGTCCGACAGCATGTCTACTTTAAGGTTCGGCGTGAATGGGTCAGGAAGTCTCATATTACGAGGAAAGGCACTGAGAATGAGGTTTCTCATCTGAATACAGTTTGGCGAAATGACGTCACAGAAGGCGTAATGATAATCACAGAGAAACTCTGGGAAATCGTGAAGTAGGACCAACAAGACTCTCAGTGTGCCCTGAAATACAAGGTTTTGTTTGTTTGAGGGCTTATTGATAATCACGAAGAAAATCGGGGAAATCATGGAGTGGTACAAATAAGACTCTCAGTGAGACGCTTTTATCAATTCCTAGGTCAAGCCACACAAAACCTCAAAATGTTGTGGTGTCCAGGTATCCCTAACACCAGTTCTATCAAAACATCTTTTCTGAGCCTCCAGCTTCTATTTCCAATTCAATTATTCACCTTTTAGTTAGAGTAAAATGTGGCAGAAGATAGTTGTCTTTTTCCCTGAATAATCAGTTGTATTTACAAAGATTCATACATTTAAGTAGGCTAAAACAAGAGCACCACCTACGTATGTCTACGCTCAGCTGTTTGGTGTTGGAAAGTTGATAAATAATCTAGGTAAAAAAGGGGCATCATTCACACAAAATGCATCTAGAGTTATCACTCTTAAAAGTATACGTTCCTCTTTTGATAGTGAACATGTGTACCAAGTTTCAAGAGAATGTCTTCCATAAAACCAGCGATTTCATAAAATGTCAAACTTTTCGCACAACGATGACGACAAAAATGGCAACGTCCTATGCTATAGAAATACTTAAGGCTTTCATACAGCCAGGCTAAAAATTGGATACAATGCTCAATGAAAATAGTTTTTTTTATTACACAGCTTTTTCGTTAGCTTTTGTTGGAATGTAGTCTCATTATCAATCTATGTCATAATGGATAACTCTTTACATTTTTGCTTCAAGATATCAAGTTATAAGATATGAAGAGAGTTTATTTACCATTCAAAAGGAATGGTAAAATTGATTTTTCTTTTAAATGACAATATGATATAGATATGTTCTGTAAATGAAGGGTCAATCTATTCAAGGCAAGCATTAATTATGCATTTATAAAGAAAGAAATGTTACAAATAAAATGTCATTATATTTGGGCCTTACAGGTTATATTGTGTTTCTGGATTGAAACAATAAACATTTCTTTATACTCAAATAAGTATTTACTTGAACTAAATTGCAATAATTTATTAAAGCCAGCCTCAGTACTAAAGAACACTTTTGAATTTAAAAGACAAAATTACTTTAATGTTATATCTTGCATTTCCTGATACACTGAAAAATGCCCAAATGCAACTTAGATATTCGAGTGATTCTCAGTTGAGTATCAACAAAGTTTTTAAATCTTGGGCCCTGATGTCACAATTTAAATCAGCACATTCTCTATAATTAAATTGTGAAACATTATATCACTTATACAGTAGTTGTTTGAACTAGAAAGATACCTACCTTGTATAGGAAGTGGGTTGGCTTGTTGAGTTCTGCATTTCTCAAGAAAGGGGAGAGAAACTTGAATAGATCAATCAGCAGCTGTGCATACATACCCCAGCCCTGTAATGAAGCAAAGATACTCATATACACATGTAAGCCTTTTGTCTTTTTGAAAATTATTTTTCCACATGAACTTTCTTTGAAAAGTCATCTGGAAAGTAGCCTTACACTTGATGACCGTGAAATGATTCAAATATTTTGAAAAACAGCAATTCAAAGTCCAGAGGTAAAACAAATTTTGTATAATTTGGAAACAAAATTAATTCCTAAGAATTTACCAAATATCAAAACTTAAAAAGGGACTTTGACTCTTTCTAACAATTGTTGAAAAAAAGATCTACTAATAATATAGAATGCTTACTTTCTGGTTTGGTGTGAGAGCCAACATACGTCCAATAAACACTCGGTGTGATATTAGTTCTAGCCAGGCATATGCAAATCCTGTTGCTTTAGCTGGGCGTAGCACATGGAACGTGTTACTGAAATGATTCATTACAAATAATAACATAACTTATATAACAGAAGTGAAATAACACCATTGAATTTGTTCTTCCTATATTTTTCAGTGTTATAATGTTTCGGTGTTTTGATGAAGTTAAATATGCATGACAGTCATAAAGTTTAAAAAGTGTAACTGTCTTGGAAGAAATTATGTCCAATTATACATTCTTTGTGGACCTTGAAAATAAATTATCAATTCATATTATCTTTCACTGCTGGATTAAAACAAACTAAAGCACATATCAATTAATCAGTGCAACACTATAATAAGTGTCTATATATTAACAGTCACTTACAATAGTGTTGCACTGACTCCTCGCTGAGTAAGAAATGGTCATATAGAAACTTTTTTGGTCATTATAATAGCACTACAAAGTATGTGATGACTATTTACAATCTGTGAAATACTTTCAGCTCATTTTGGGTGACATTAGTTGTGAGTGAGAAATTAGATAGGCTGTTAATATTTTGTTTGTTTATTTTTTTGTTTGAATGGGGTTTATGCCGCGTTTAACAATCTTTCAATCAAAGTGGCTGAAGTACCTAACCATGGATTCCTGGTATTTCTCACACCAGTACTACCATAACGTCCTTTCCAAGCCTCCAGCATAAGTCTGCAATTATCACCGATTGTAAGTTTTTTGCCAAAGGAAACACCTCAACTCTAGGACACGAACCCCTGACCTTTGGATCGTGAGATCGGTGCTCTAACCACGGACTTATCGAGGCAGTAGCCTGTATTCGTAGAGTAGGGTTCAAATGGAGAATGTTACATATATAATTCTTACTTAGTATATTGTATGAAAAAAAACATCTAACTCGGTTGTATGAATTGATAATTGTCGAGGCTGTGCAGAGACAATTATCAATTCCCACAACCAAGTGAGATATTCTTTTAATACAATACAGAATTATATTTATCTTATAACCTCTATTTACCTTTTCTTGGTTGATGTTTCTAACAGAAATGCAAGTTTCTAAAAATAATCACATTATGTCATTGTTCTAAAAATATCCATGTCATATAATAAAAACATATCACATGGGGTGTTATCACATGAATATTTTTATGATTATAAGATACATACCAGAACGCTGTAAGAACAGGAAAGTTGATATTTTCAAGCACCACCTCTGGAGCGTTGAGCTCGATAAAGAGCATAATAAATATACGATGATAGGGAAGTTGTTGAAAGTCAATCTGTCTCACATCATGGTCATTCAACAGCACACCAGCTACTATTCCTAGTACCTATAAAAAACAAAATTATCATAGAACTATTTTGGAAAATATGTTATCCGTTACAAGCCCCTCTAAACTGTGATTGGCCTTATGATTACAGATAGTGTATTACTATATTGGGGGAGGGTGCAATAATAAACTCTGTACACAAAAATTTCCTAAGTTCCAAAGAAAATTCATCATTCCAACTGAAAAACATTAAAACCAATGGTTTAAATACATAATTCCAACTGAATATCATTAAAGCCAATGGTTAAAAAACATAATTCCCACTGAACATCATTAAAGCCAATTGTTAAAATACATAATTCCCACTGAATATCATTAAAGCCAATTGTTAAAATACATAATTCCCACTGAATATCACTAAAGCCAATGGTTAAAATACATAATTCCAACTGAATATCATGAAAGTCAATGGTTAAAATACAATATTCCAACTGAATATCATTAAAGCCAATGGTTAAAATACATCATTCCAACTGTATGTCATTAAAGCCAATGGTTAAAAAACATTATTCCAACTCAACTTTATGCTTCTCAAGCTGTGTTGACATACCTTGTTCAATAAATTAATCTTAGTAATGGTGTTTGTACCATCTCCAGAATGTTTCACCAACAGAGCTATCAGTCGTACAAATGCATCTAGAGTGTGAAAGCACTTATTTCTGATGAGAGAGGGACTCGGTGCCTGCTCACTGAGAGCCCTATAACACAGGTCAACACACATCTCTGTGCACAGACGGAAGAATCGGGTGATGAGGTCATCCGTCTTCAGTATACCCTGTTCATGCATCTGAAAACAAAAAGTAGTGGGTCAGTGGGTAACTAAAACCCTGTTACTAGATTTGTTCAAGCTGTAGGAGCTTTATAATTCAAATGACCAAATTTTCTATTTAAGTTTCTAAAAAGTCTTCCTTGTAGGTTTATGATAAGAATTATAGCTGATTGAAACTAGTAAACTTGCAAAAATTATAGTTTTTATTTCTATACTATTTCTCACTTTCTTCAATACTTTCCAGTGGATTACTAAAATTTCTTGTGACTTAACACTTGATATATTCACAAATAACCAGTGAAATCCTTAGTAAATGGTAAACTCACTGCTTTGATTGATCTATCCCCACTTTTGTTTGTGCTGCATATTTGAACCCATTATCTAGACAATGTGAGGGAGTTGCCATGACACTCATTAGTGAAATAATATCTTTAAAGAGATATAATTCTAATATCTTCATATTGCGACTCATTTTACATTAGTTACATCTTTCATTTATTAGGCAAAAATAATCATCTTTCATTTAGTGAACAACTAAAGCTATACTTTCACAAGGGTGGTACCACTCACGAAATATAGGTTGTTCATTCGATGGAATTTAATTCAATATTACTTTGTGGGAGTGAAATAAACCCGTTGAATATTTAAGATATTACACGGGTGTTATTACACTAGTGGAATAACTATGCAAATGAGCTCAGAGTGAATAGCAACGCTATTTTGTTAACACGAAAATGGCGTCATAATGTATATATTGTGACATCAGTTTAAAACGGTGTTATAAGTTTTTCAGAAAATTGAAATGTTGAATTAAATGAATTTTGAAGTTTTTTTTGCAAAAAGTCGGGTCATATCATAAATAGAATATAAAATTTGTGCTCATAAAATACAGAATTTATCAAACTTGTCATCTATATACAGATAAAAACTCGGCGTAGCCTCGTTTTTATCTGTTTATGGATGACTCATTTAATGAATTTGGTATTCCATGACCACTCATTCAATATCCTCTAAACCTACCTGTTGGACAAAAGCAGTAAAGGCTTTAGTACTGTCCCTCCCTGCAGCTGGAGAGTGATACATGTTGACCCACTCCCTCAATAGACATTCCGTCTTCTCATTGAGCCCCGGTGGATCGTCCATCTCCAGGGCCTGAGATATCCCAGACTGCATCATGGCATTTGGACCAGAGGTTCTATCCATGGTCACCATCTGGACTCCAGTCAGACCGCCGGCCGTTGTACTCAACTGTTGTATACTATCCAATAAATTCATCAATCTGAAACAACAACATGAACACAGATTTATTAACTTGGTGTCTAGCTTTATTTGTAGTGCAAATTTTTGTGAATTGATAAGATTCCATTAAGAGTTATTCCCCCTGAAAGATTAGATTGCTCTTGTGATGGTTAAATTTCATACCAAGTTTCATGAAGATATCTTTAATAACAACTGAGACATGACTACTTTTTGCAGAAGCTTTCAAAAAGCTGTTTTGTCAAAATTATTTTCATTGAGGTAAAAAATCAATTTTTCAGCCAATCATAATGCACAAATCTTTAAAATTAAATTGTTCCAAAATAGCTAATCCAAAAATTTAAAATGACTTGCCTTAAATAATACATAAAGACTTAAATGTCATTTACATTATAAAACTTACCCTTCTGGGGGCTGTCTGGCTTTGGCTACAATCAGATTCATGATCTCAATAGTATATGCAAAGTCGTTCTGAAAAGGACAGAATTTAACTTTAAGCAATGTGTAGTGAAGTATGTTGCAACACAATAAAATTCAAGCATTTGTTGTTAAGAAAGGTCTAGGAAACAAGGCTTAACAAAGAATTACTTGCTTAAAGCAATTTCTTTTTGTCCCTCAGTATTTTAGATGACAAAGGATTATTTCATTTCCAGTGATACCCATTTTTAACTCTTGTTTTACACTACTTTCAATGTGAATCAATTTGATAAATGAAAAATTGTTAATGAGTTTCTCACCTGACTGTACATTTTCTCATCAATACAATATTTCTGTACCAGCTGCATGGCAAAGTTAAGAACCAATCTGTTTACACTCTCATCTGCCGGTATAGCCTGACCAAGATAATTATCATATTGTGTCAGGTTTACTAGACCAGCACGAATCATCAAATCTACTGCCTCAATATTGTACTTGTCTATTAGGCATCTGAAAGAAGGAAGAAACAGGTAAAATATGTGGCACAGTTGATGAAATGATACATAGCTTATAAACAAGAGATGTTTGTAAAAGATTTATGTCCCCCATAAAAGCAGGTCAATAGCCTATTCTTTGTCAATCAACAAAGCACAATTACTCACAAAATATGATGAGTTATGGTTCTTGTGCACTGCACTTTACCTCAATGAGATCTATCCACCTATAAAATTTCATGATTCTAGCTGGCATACTTTTTGAGATATGCTCCGCATAAAAATCCGTCTACGGACGGACCGGCCGACATACCAACTGAATGACAAGTGCAAAGCAATATACCCCCTCTCCTTTAAAGGGAAGCATAATGAATTTATACATTCTTTTGCTTTAATTTCTGGATAACTTTCTGTTAATAATCATTTCAATGCTCATAATACCAATCCCTTAATGTAGACATCAAAAATGCTGATTCTATAATCTGTTATCAATAATCAAGCCTCTAATAAACACAGACTAACCATGTTGAACATTTTGTTAACAGGTTTTTCAGCTCTGGATAGTTTTCTAAGCACCGATTTCTTTGCTTAATTTACCATCACTGATAGTGTTCACAAGAAAACACCAGGAAATCATAATATATATTCAAGACAAATTGAAGACATGTAAGCAAAAAACATTACTTTACTACCTTTACTTTTTGAGCTCTTGGCTTACCAAGATGGTCTAGAAATTCATTACTAAAATATCTGTAGATCACTTGGTTTTTCTTCTAGTAATGTGGCCTCTATTAACCCACCCTCTTTCTTAATTAAGGTTAGATTTATTAGAATCTTTACAATATTCACCTTGTCACTTGACGGTTAGTCCATCCTGAACCAAACGCTCGATCATCTTGCAGTCCTTTAAGAACAAGGAGATGACATTCTCGAAATCGTAACATCAGTTCATGATCCTGGGTCATCCCTGTATAATGTTCCAACAAGCCCTCAACAGCCTGAAATTGTCATATACATTTTAACCTATTACCAAACCACAAAATTTTAGACTGGTATAATTTCAATCAAGTCGCAGATAAAATTTAAAACATCTTGTTCTTTTGCTGGAAAAACTGAAACTGGCTTATTGGATTAAATATCTTTAATAAATTTGTAGGTATTTCATGGTGTTTTACAATACATGTAATTAGTTAAGATCTATTCAAATTGTAAATGCCATTGAATTAAAAGAATAAAACACCAACAAATTGGTTCACAAACATTCCTAGGGCCAACAATGTTTACAATGAAGACAGGGTGTGGGCCAAATTATATCTGGTCCGAATCTTACAAGTGTGTAAACTGGTCCCTCTGTCAACTATTTGATAACCTATATTGGGACCATCTTAAAACTGGTAGTCTGCTGTGAGTGATATAGCAGGCAAATATAACAGCCAGGGACAAGAAATAACTTGGCCCTGTTTAACAAACAATTTCTTCATTATGCACAATGTATTCAAAAGCTTTATATCCTAAGAGCTTCAACAAGAGGGCCATAGTGGCCCTTAATCGCTCACCTGATATAACAATCTAAAAAGGTTTTTTCTAAGATTTGACCCCATGACCTAGTTTTCGACCTAACTTGAACCAATTTTAAATATATCCAAGATCTCATCAAGATAATCATTCTGACCAATTTTCAGGTTGATTTGGCTAAAAATATGGCCTCTAGAGTGACCACAAAGTTTTTCTTAGATTTGACCCCGTGACCTAGTTTTTGACCCCATTTGACCCAATTTCGAACATGTCCGAGATTTCATCAAGACAATCATTCTAACCAACTTTCTGATTGATTAGGCTAAAAAATATGGCCTCTAGAATGTCCACAAGGTTTTTCTAAGATTTCATCCCGTGTCCTAGTTTTTGACCCCACTTGACCTTATTTCGAACTTGTCCGAGATTTCATCAAGATAATCATTCTGAAGAATTTTCAGGTTGATTGGGCTAAAAATATGGCCTCTAGAGTGTTCACAAGGTTTTTCTAAGAATTGACCCTGTAACTTAGTTTTTGACCCCACTTGACCCAATTTCAAAATTGTCCGAGATTTCATCAAGATAATATTTCTGACCAATTTTCAGGTTGATTGGGCTAAAAATATGGCCTATAGAGTGTCCACGAGGTTTTTCTAAGATATGACCCTGTGACCTAGTTTTTGGCCTCACTTGACCCAATTTCGAACTTGTCCAAGATTTCATCAAGATAATCATTCTGACCAATTTTCAGGTTGATTGGGCTAAAAATATGGCCAATTGAATGTACACAAGGTTTTTCAAAGAATTGACCCTGTATCCTAGTTTTTGGCCTCACTTCACCCAATTTCGAACTTGTCCGAGATTTCATAATGATAATCATTCTGACCAATTTTCAGGTTGATTGGGCTTAAAATATGGCCTCTAGAGTGTCCACAAGGTTTTCTTAAGATTTGACCCCGTGACCTAGTTTTTGACCCCACTTGACCCAATTTCAAACTTGTCCGAAATTACATTAAGATAACCATTCTGACAAAATATTGCCTCTAGAGGGTCCACAAGGTTTTTCTTAGATTTGACCCCATTTGAACCAATTTCGAACTTGTGCGAGATTTCATCAATAGAATCATTCTGACCAATTTTCAGGTTGATTAGGCTAAAAATATGGCCTCTAGAGTGTCCACAAGGTTTTACTAAGATCTGACCCCATGACCTAGTTTTTGACCCCACTTGACCCAATTTCGAAATTGTCCAAGATTTCATCAAGATAATATTTCTGACAAAATTTCAGGTTGATTGGGCTAAAAATATGGCCTCTAGAGTGTCCACAAGGTAAATGTTGACGACGCAGGACGCACAACAGACAACGGACATCAAGTAACCCCAAAAGCTCAGCTTGAGCACTTTGTGCTCAGTGATCTAAAAAGTGTGATTGCATAGAGAACACAACTTAGGGATAAAAGCAAGGATACTTTGTCAATTTTTAAGAATATGTAAGAACAACAATATCCATTTTTCAGATGCTTTTCAAATAACCACAAATTTTCTGGGAACAAATTCTCTCACATGGTTATTTCCTCTACTGTTTTCCTCCAACTCAAGGATGTTTCTCTTAAACAATCATTAAATCCCTCCAATTTAAAAGTTATCAATCTACACATTTAGCATGAGATAAGGCTTCATATGGAAGGGAGTGGTGACAAACTAAATCTCTTATTTATCATCCAAATCGAATGTTGTGGGTTCTGGTTGAAATCTTCTTGATGAGCCTATTCCTATGGGTATCCAAAAATAGGGTTTTGTTCACGGATAAAGAAACTTTAAATTGATTGTTAAAGAAATTCAACAACTTTAAAATCAAAATAATAACCTCATTCTGGAGCTCAGAATGAAATAAATCTTGTTTCCAATGTTGTCAAGTACCTTTTGAAGTAAAGCATTAGCTGAAGCGAGATCCCGCGTATTTCTGGTTAGATAGATGGTCTCCAGGAGACTAGACATCTGAGCGACTAGTGGGTTTGTTGCCGGAAGGTTGATCACATGTTGGAGATGGCCTTCTATCTCATGGACGATCTTCTCATATATCTGTATGACCTCATCCGACGTACCATGTGACTGAAAACACATAACAAGGGGGTTAATTCTTTTCTACTCTTCAAAATATCAGACTGTCCCATACTAAATGACTAATTAAATGAAGACGAGAAGGGAAAGTGGCTGCAATATGGAAAGAAACCATTCTATATGAATTGCTTGCTGCAAGCAATTTCTTGTTTTTTTTGCCCATAATAAATAGGACATTAAATCAAGGAACCATGAACAAAGTAGGTTAAACCAGAGCCGTCAAAAGCGAGCCTAGAATGCCTAGTGTTCTGATACCCCTATTTTTAACATTTGCCCTTGATCTGTAACCTTGACCTTTGACCAACTTGAAAATTTCTTCTAAAAGGCACACCAACTGATGATAGAGAACAAGTTTTACTCTGCCTAGCTATTCTGAAACCCATGCATAAATGTAGGTGCTATTCTCCGTCAATCTCAGTTTCAACATTTGACCTTGACCTGTAGCCTTGAAAGTTTTAGAAAATTTATTTCCAAATGCACAACTACTCATGATTGAGAACTAATTAATGGTACTTACAGGCATTGGCCTTGCCACCCCAGCAGGTAGAGCTGGTTCTGACAGTGGCAGGAATCCTGGGATATTACGGGCAAATTCTTCATACACCGCTATTTGTTGGGGAGTCTCTCCGCCAACTTTGAGTCTAATTTGCTCTGGCATTCTTTCAGCTTGATAGGTCAACACAACTGGTTCACAGTAACGGATACCCTTTTCTCTGGCAGCTTTTCTTGCATCGAAATCCTGGTGAAGAAAGGACCAATTTTATGATTTAAATAATAATTTTGCCTTTTTGATTGTATTATGCTACCTGTCTCTCTTCATTTAAACCAGAGTTTGTTAAAGAAAACACTTTTTTTTTAAATGAATAGTGGACCACCATTTGTCCTTCAAGTGCCAACAGGTTTGATTTGAATTGGGGTTTTACGTCGCTTTCAACAATCTTTCAGTTATATCGCGACGACTGGAGCACCTAACGATGGATTCCTGGTATTTCTCACACAAGTACTACCACCACATCCCTTTCCTAGCCTCAAGTTGCTATTCCACATAGGTTTACCATTAAAACACAATACTGGCTTTTTCATAAAGTATTTCATAAATTTAATATAATCTAATCTGGAAACTGTATAATAGATTTCAATTCATCATAACACAATTTCAAATCTTTGGACATATCTTTTGATAGAAGTATGCAACTCTATTGTAAAGCCATAATGTAGGGGTTAGTGCAAAGCTATTGAAAAAGCCTATGAATCTGTAGGCACTTACAATAGCTTTGCACTAACCCATTGATGTTGTTGTCGGAATGGGGTTTTACGCCACTTCCAAAAATCTTTCAGTTATATCACGGCGGCTGGAGCACCTAACAATGGATTCCTGGTGTTTCTCTCACCAGAACTACCATCACATCCTTTCCTAGCCTCAAGCTGCAATCTCACATAGGTCTATGATTATCAACCAATTGGTACGAGACAAATAGTCTGAAAGAATGAGTGCCGCCGTTTGGGTCAGCAAAATAGGAGACAAGATTTCGGAAAGGATATTTTCTACAATATTCCATATGAAGAGTCTGATGGGCTTACAACAGTGTGATATAGCAACAGTACATTGAAAATGAATGAGGGGCAATGGTAGCCTTTAACACAATACTGGCTATCAAGTTTTTCCTAAATTTAATATAATCTAATCTTGAAACTGTTTAATAGATTTCAATTCATATATTTGGGCATATCTTGTGATAGAAATATACAACTTTATTGTAAAGCCATAATCTAGGGGTTAGCACAAAACTATTGAATCTGTAGGCACTTACAATAGTTTTGCACTAACACATTGACATGACTTAGAATGGAAGTCTCCTGATGACCCACTTACAGAGGCTAATCTTTTGTCCATTTCAGGAATAGCCCTTTCTACAGCAGTTTTCTGTATAAAGGCGCTGACCAGTTCTATATTATCCTGGGCTATCAGATGAGCAGCTTGTTCAATCATTTCTCTTTGTTGTTGGGTTGCTCCCTAGAAAAGTATAATTCACTTTATTGCAAATAATTTATCTTTAACTTTTTCAAGTCATTATATGCATGGGTTATCAAACAAAGCTTAATGTCACAAAAAAACATGTATTAATCAGAAAATACATAAAATATTAAAACCAGACTTTCTTACTTGAAAATCCTCAACCTAGGTCAAATTAATATCATATATATATATGTGAAGAATTTAAATTTATACTGATAATTCTTTGCGAAATTTGAAGAATATAAATTTACACTGATAATTTTTTGCAAAATTTCTCTTTCTTCAAACTTACATTACAAAATATTTTAAAACAAGAGCTGTCACTGTAAGATGACAATGCCCCCGACACCGCTTTGATTTTAAATTATGGCCAATCTATGTTGAAGGTCAAGGTCATCCAGGGGTCAAGGTCACCAAAGTATGTGCCTACAGAAAGGTAATGTACCAAGGAATGTTGTGGTAAAGTATGATGCGAATATGTTAAGTAATAAGGAAGTTATGGCCAATGTTAAAGTTTTTGGACGGAATGACGGACGGACGGACGGACAGACGGACGGACGGACGGACAAGTCAAATTTATGATGCCTCCCTATCGGGGGCATAAAAAGAATGTAAAGACAGTTTGAGAAGTCAGTGCAAAACTATTGTAAATACAAGTGCACTTATAATATTCTGCACCTACTCCTTGAATTGATTAATATTAAACGATTTCCCAAATTTCACACCACTTCACACCACTGGTAAATTACACGTGTCTTGATATATATACTCACCCTACTGTTGTTGTTTTCACACTACTTTAAATCTCTAGTAAATTGAGGATTTCAGTAAAATGATCCTCATTTCCTAGTAGGGTAACAAAAATCTCTTACCCTCTTACCCTGAAGTTCAGCGATCTTGGCAGCCCATCAACAATCTAACCCTCTTCACACCTCTTGTAAATCACAAGTCTGTCTCTATATGATTGATATAGTACTCACCCTTATTCACACTACTTTACAACTCTGGCTAATTGAAGTCTTTCTCAACTGATCAACATTTCTTTGTAAGGTAATTTAAACCTCATAACTTATATTGAAGCTGAAGTTAAGAGGTTTTTGTCGCCCATCATGATCTTCTTACCATTTTTCAAACCACTTCACACCCATAGTAAAGTACACGTCTTTATACGAGATACTTTCTCTTACATCTCTGGTAAACAAATATATACGCAAAGAAAAAAGTTTTGCAACATCCAATTTTTACAAAACTAGAACTGTCGCAGAGCGGACTTATACCCCCAAAAGGCACTTTGTCAAAATGCAAGTGCTATTAGTGCAGGACGTGTTTGTAACAGATATTGAGGCCATATGCAGCATTTGCATGAAGTTTCATGATTCTACGTTGCTAGATTTTTGAGTTAGAGTCCGGAAACGAAAATTGAACAAAAATTCACTGTGACCTTGACCTTTGAACTATGTGACCCAAAAACAAACAAGAGGACAAAGATGGTCCTAGATCGCTCACCTGAGTCTCTTTGACCCCTGAGACATCACATTAATTAGATAGGCAGATGTCAAAAAGAAGATAATTGCGGAAGATCAATACCATGGAACATTTTCAGCGAAGAGCAAGACAGATATGCCTTTTTGCTCTTAGATTCTATGTAAAAAGGAATACACCCAGGTGGACCCAAAATGTGACCCCAGGGTCTTGATATGAACAAACTTGAAAGAGGTCCATAAGATGATGCTACATACTAAATATGAAAGCTGTCTGCATTCTGGTTTCAGAGAAGAAGATTTTTGAACGTTTTCCTATTTTCACCCATCATGCTCAGATGAGCTGAAAGGGATGCGCCCGGTTGGAGCCCAAATATGATCCAAGGGTCTTGATATGAACAAACTTGATAGGGGCCCACTAGATAATGCTACATACCAAAAATAAAGGCAGTGTGTCCTCTGGTTTCGATTAAAGAAGATTTTAAAAGATTTTCTCTCTTTGATTCTATGTGAAAAGGGTTGCGCCCGGGTGGAGCCCAAATATGATCCTAGGGTCTTGATATGAACAAACTTGGTAGAGGTCCACTAGATGATGCTACATACCAAATATGAAAGCTGTCTGCCATCTGGTTTCATAGAAGAAAATTTTTGAAGATTTTCGTTTTTTTACCCTTCGTGCTCATAAGAGATAAAGGGATGCACCCGTGCAAATCCCAAATATGACCCAAGGGTCTTGATATGAACAAACTTGGTAGAGGCCCACTAAGTGATGCTACACACCAAATATTAAAGCTGTCTGCCATCTGGTTTCAGAGAAGAAGATTTTTAAAGATTTTCATATTTTCACCCTTTTTGTTAAGGGTAAAGGGAAAGTTAAGGGTGGATTTCATTTATTTGAACAACTTTGGTAGAGCTTGACCCAAAGAACATCCCTGCCAAGTTTCATCAAGATTGGCCCACTGGTTTAGGAGGAGAAGATGTCTAAAGAAATTGTGGACGATGGACGATTGACATTTTACGATCCCAATAGCTCACCTTGAGCACTTCGTGCTCAGGTGAGCTAAAAAGGGTACTTCCTTGGGTCATAAGCAACATTTGTGTTAAGTTTCATGATTCTAGGTCACTTGGTTCTTGAGTTAGACATGTTTTAATCAATTATTCCTGCACGATTTACTATGGCTGCATCAAATATGCTAGATGGGATTTCAACCTGATTATTGTCTCTAATCTAAGAGTTATCCTCACAATTATTGTACAGCCAATATCATGTACATGCAAATGCAACAAATATCACAGCATCTTCTTTTCTTCTAATACCCGTGATCAGATGTAGGATACGAACCTTGTAAGTGCTATTGCAACATCTGTAACAACTGAGCTGGATTTTGAATAGGGGGCAACAGTTTGCATAGTTGGCAACCAAGAATGGCCAATAAATATTTGATGGGGTTAATATTCTGCCTTTACTAAACTGTAATAAACATACTTTCGTATGTACACACATTTAGATGTTGTAATACTTTTTTCTTTGTGTATATATGTTGTTGTTGGATAAGCAATACCTCATAAATTCAGCTGAAGTTGCAAGGTTATGGTCGCCAATTGATAATGTTCATACCTTTTTGCTTATCATCTGTGGTAGATTACAAGTGTCTGTCTCTATATGATATACTAACCCTTACACTGCTCAAAAAAGCTGTTTTCAGGTTGGTAGAGATGGTCCTGTACAGAGGTTCTCTGCATGTATACAGAGCTAACCCGGCTGTGATACTTCTCACAAAGTGATGAGCTGCGGCTCTCATCCGGTTCTCATCAGGGTCTAGGGCAAAGTCCTAGAAAAAAAAGGCAGATTTATAGGCAAAAAATCTTTCTTTTATCACATATGGATTGATTGATTGAATGGAGTTTTACGCCGCTTTCAACATTATTTCAGTTTTATCGCGACAGCTGGAGCACCTAACAATGGATTCCTGGTATTTCTATCACCAGTACAACCACCACATTCTCTCCTAGCCTCCAGCCATTATCTCACATAGGTCTACAATTATCAACCCATTGGTGAGAGACAAACAGTCGGAAAGAATGAGTGATGTTGTCGGGGATCCAACCCGCCAAGTCTAGATTGACAGTCAGACGCGCTGCCTATGCGCTATGACGGCGGGCCTTTATCACATATGGAATCTCAAGACTAAATTATAACTTTTCAATCATTTTTTTTAAATCATAGTAATAATTCATTATTGAACAGACTTATATATGGTGTCCGTGGTCTAAAGGTAGAGCGTCGGCTCTTGACCCAAAGGTCCTGAGTTCGATTCCTGGGAGCGGCTATGGATCTTGGTTCTTTCATAGGCCCACACATTCGGTGCGCGTACTGGTAATTTTCCAGGAAGCAGAATCGAGAGGGATTAATCTAAGTTGTAAGAACTTGTTTCCCAATTGATGTAAAATAAATAGGTTTAAACCAGACTTATATACACTATTTAAAGTCGAAAATGAGTAATGCACAAATTTTTAATTGGCTCCATTCGGAATTGGCCAGACACTGTCAAATTCATTCTAAAACAGACAGATTTCCATCTTTCTTTCATCACATATGGAATCTCAAGTCTCTTACTATATAATAATTTTTATATCACAGTAATAATTCATTATTATTTGCTTATTTTTCATTATTTACTTATATGCACTATTCAAAGTAGAAACTGCGTAATGAGCAATTTTTAATTGGCTCCATTTGAGAATCACCAGACACTGTCAAATGCATTCAGTTTTTTATCTTGGGCAAATGGCACATACCATAACGATTTTTGTCAAATATTGTACGACAGATCGCAGTGTAGGGGAATCATACGCATGACCTCAAAATCAAAGGTGCCTTAGATTACCAATAAGGCTTACTAGTGCTACTTTTAACCCTTGTCATGCTGAACCGGGAATATTCCTGCCTTGGCAGGAGGTGTAGACAGAGATCAGCCTGCACATATGTTAGCCAATATCACCTGTTTTCCTTTTTAAACCAGAAGAATTTAAATATTATATTATCAAATAAGATACTGACTCAAAATTAGTACATCTAGTGCACTTGGTACTTTGATTTAACTAGAAAGCCATGAATGGCTTGAGTCGCTCCACAGGCTTGAAATTCTTGAAAAAGCAAATAAATGTTTTGACAAGATCTTTAGATATATGGGGTTCTACTGATGTTGAAAATGATTTTCCAAGTTTCAACTTTATAACAGATAGAGAAATGACCTCTGCTATTAAAAGACATATATTTCATCAAATCAAAATAATTTTTGGCTGCATGATAATGGGTCACCAAAAGGTCATACCAAAAATGTTCAATTGATATCCATCAGTAACATTCTGAGAAAATGTTTTTCATAGTTTCCACTATTTAACATATTGAGAATTGACCTCCACCCATAAAATGTATATTTTTCATCCAATCAAAATAATTTTTGGTATACTGATAAAGGGTCACTCAAGGATCATTCCAGTGAAATTTAGTTGATATCCAAAAATCAGATTCTGAGAAAATGATTTTCAAAGTTTCCACTATATAACATATAGAGATATGACCTCTGCCCATAAAATGCATATTTTTCATCCAATCAAATTAATTTTTGGTACATTGATTAAGGGTCACTCAAGGATCATTCCAGTGAAATTTTGTTGATATCCATCAGTTACATTCTGAGAAAAAGATTTTCAAAGTTTCCACTATATAACATATAGAGAAATGACCTCGCCCATAAAATGCATATTTTCCATCCGATCACAATGATTTTTTGTAGACTGATAAAGGGTCACCCAAGGATCATTCATGTAAAATTTAATCGGTATCCATTGATTAGAATCTGAGAAAACTCACTTTTTACCATATTTGGAAATTAGCCACGCCCATTAAATCCATGTTTTTCATTGGATCAAAATTTCTTGAACAACTTTGAAAGAGGGTCACCCAAGGATCATTCCAGTGAAGTTTGGTTGAAATCCATCCAGTAGTTTCTGAGGAGAAGATTTTTAAAGAAAAGTTTACGACCGCACGCACGCACGCACGCACGGACGGACGGACGGACGCACGACGGACACAACGCCATGACAATAGCCCCAGTGGCTTTCAGCCAGTGGAGCTAAAAATAATTTTTCAAAGTGTTTTAATCAGCATGACAAGAGTTGAGACGAAAATGTTTGTAAAGTGTTACATGAATATTCATGAACCTATTTGCATCCTGTAGGTATGGCATGGCTTGATGTTTCTGATATGAAACTATCTGACTTACTTTTTTGATAATTTGTTCACAAGTTGTTAATGCTATTTTTATAGCTCTGTCCACAACCAAGGGTAGAAACTCCTGAACTGCCTGTTCAACAGCAGCCCTCACAAACTGTTTTAACTGTGGGTTCACTTGGAAAACAGCAATCTGAATATACAACAGTTTTAGTTTAAGGTAGTCGACCCATAATAGGTCCGCAACGTTTCAAAAGTAATAAACTTTAACAGGGGTGACAGAGGTTTCCTAATGAATTTCATTAGGAAACCTCGGTCAACATTCTGGAAGTTCACAAGTTCTGAAAACGTTGCAGAACTATTATGGGTCTACTACCTTAATTATAGACAAGTTCATGGTCCAGTCAAATCAAATTCACTTTGAAAATTATTGTCTATATCAATACAATGAATCCTATATATTGGGATTTGAAGACAAATTTTAAGCTAGATAAGCCAGAGTAACAAAAGGTTTTAATCACATACTGTGAGAATAAAGATGTTGAATAACTAGAACTGTGTTATTATAGCTTATTTTGGTTGGCTACCAGTGATATTTATTTGGAGAAAACAATTTTCTATTTGCAAAAAGAAATTTTCTTCAAAAGTATTTTTTTCACTGATGACAGGATCAATAATGTGTATTATATCAAGTAATCTCCTTTTTTCACTACCTAATTGATTTATTTCTTTTAAAATAGCTGTCACTTTAAATTGTTGTCTACCTTTATAAATTTGGATCAGTCTAAAATTTCAAGGTATGGGTGAGGTTTTATACAAGCTTTACCTTATTACATACCTGTTCATTGACTACAATATGTGCAGTCAGTCCAGTAAGAGATGTGACATTGATATCATCATATGCAAACTGTGGCTGGGGCGGCAGATTCGGAGTCGAGCCAGGAGTAGTTGTAGTTGTTGCTATACTTGTTGGTGCTGCTGTCGGTGTCTCTGTAGATAAAGGAGCACCAGTTTCTGGCTGCGGAGTCCCCACAGAGGGGTGGGGAACTGGAAGAGCCTGTTTAACTATAGATAGTTGTGGCTCTAGAGTGCTGTATCTTGCTGTATTTTCTAGATAATTAGCAGGATGTAATTCATTCAAATCTACATTTAGAGTCTTACAAAGAACCTCTATTTCAAACTTCAAATTCAACTTGAGGTCAGGTTCTCTGTGAAGTTCTGCTAACACATTCATGATCCCCATTGTCCAGGGATTGGGTGGTCGAAATACTTTACTCTTAGAGCAGGACTCTAGAACCTTGGCCACAAATGGTACGACATACAGGAGGTCTCTGGCACCTTTATGGTAGGCTTCATATACTAGAGACTTGATATCTATATCAATCTGTAATATTGGTTTGTTTTTGGCCAGGGTCAGCATACCAAGCCAGTGACCCAAGTTCTTCAATAAGGTTCTGTCGGAGAAATTGGCATCACCCTTGTCACTTCTCAAGAGAACTTTAATATTTCTGAACGTCTCCAAGATGACCATGTCTGTAATTTCCTTGATACCCAGTGCTTCCACAAAGTTGGCATAGAGTGTATGAAAGTTGGGTTCAATGCTGGCCCTCTTCATGACGAGATACTGGGAGACCCAGGGTAGATGTTCGTCCTTCACCTCCTTCTTTAGTTCCTCACATTTCTGGTTCATGTTGGCCATAGACAGGTTGTTGAAGATGAAGAACACTTTATCCTGAATGTTTTCTCCAGGAACAACTATCTCCTCTTTCCCTTCCTGTCCAGCCAGTAGCGTGTCTATGTTGGTCGCACTTGCAATGGAAGGCTGGAAATAATAAAACAAAACAATAAGCTGATAATTCAATTTTTAATTTGTTGATCAGAACAATTTCCGACTGGCTTAAAATTTGGTTTAATAACCCAATGAAAACAATTTTATGAATGTATCTATTTATTTGACAGGTGGGGCCAGCCATCCTCAAATTCACTAGCCCAAATGAAATACTTATAAAACAAGGGCTCTTATTTGATAAGGCATAAGTCCAGCCCTGCATTCAGGCTGACAAAAGGGTTCAACCTGTTTGATAATTATACCCCAAAATTGGCAAACAGTTTGCACCGTTTTGTCATCCTGAATACAGGGTTAGTCTATATGAACTCCTGTTATAAGATTTAGAGAGAAAATCTACACTGTGACTAGTTGGCGAATAAGTATCAAGGCCACAAGTTTCACTAACTTTGTTGAACCTTATTCTTAAGTAATTGGATTATTATTTTCCCCCCTGAAAATATATGACATATATATTGAAAGACAGGAATCTTTGTTCCAAAATGCCTGAAATATCTTAGTTATCATAGTGTACCATACCTTAGGCATTGTTTGTTGTGTTTTAGTAGTTGTTGTTGTGGTTGTGACAGTTGTTGTTGTCACTGTCGTGGTTGGGGTGGTCACTGTAGGTGTAGAGGCCATAGACATGGGAGGTAACTGGCTTGAACCAAACGAGTCCAGACCACTGAGCATGGATGCCGCAGCTCCTCCAGCCAGGAGGTTGAAACTTGCAGTAACTGGAGTGATACTGCGAGTGGTTGTTTGTGGCATGTGGGGTGGCTCCATGGATCTTGTACCATACTCTACAAACTGGGGAAATATATCAATAACATTTTGAATAAGTAAAATTTTTTAAATGATTAACTTACTGTTTTGTAAATATACTTTGAGGGGTTAGTGCAACACTTATATTGTAAGTGCCTATATGTTTATAGGCACTTACAATAGTATTGCAATGATCCCTCTACTTTTGTCCATTTCATGCTTTTTAACAACATCTGAGTTGGCTAACTACACCTATGTCATTGCAACACAAATCACGAATAAATTGACCAAAATTTATCCTTCTCTATTCACAGCGAATTCCTGCTTCGGTATACTGAATAACAGAGACAAAGATATGCCTGCAAAGACTAAGTCTTGAAGTGTGGTCTTAGCCTACACTTCCTGATTTCTATTGAATCCTTGTGGGAAGACCTCGAGCCAAACTGCTCAAAGTGTCCCACACAATGTGCACACTATGAAAGATAAATAAATCATAAACCAAACTAATTATCCTTAAAGTTACTTGAAATGGGCAGGTATACCTGTGCTTGAGTCCTATCAATTGACTTTGATTATATCATTTTATCAAATTATGCTTAAAGTGAATAAAATCCCATGATACACCCTGTCGGTATTTTACTGAACTTACTTCAATTAGCTGTTGTGGAAATTGAGAGAAGTGTGGGATAGTGGCCAGATGTTGACAATATGAAGGATAATCTTTAAGTCGAGTCTTGAATCTGTCCAATGCAGCGATTCCAAAAAAGTACATCTTACTGCCGTGGGGTTTGCGTAAGGCTTCAAGTACATATCTTAATGCTATGCCTAGAGCCATGTACCTACAAAAGAAAATAATCAGTTAACAAACAATATTGGCTTGTTACCATATACTAATAATACAAGCTTGATCTTAATAACTGACTCATCCTTAGTCTCATCAAAAGCAACTTGATATGGCCAGATAGAAAGAAAGACTATTAAAAATGTCAAAATTTACTATCTTTACTTAAAAAATTACTTAAAAAATTTAGCCATCTATTTCATTCTATTGCAAGTTAGAGGATATGGTGAAATATTGTGAAAATTACTTTTGAAATTCATCCTAAAATGAATGGACTCTGTAGTATGGTCAATTTTGATGTTAAATCATGTCTCCTGGATTATCAAAACTTTTTCTTTTTCAATCCTTTACTGTTTTTTTCTGAAGTTTTAGACTGATCCAAATTGCAAGGAGGTTGCTACCAAACCTTTCTACCTAATAAGAAATAATGTGGGAAAGGAGCAATTGCAATTTCTTCTTTTACTTTATTATTTACTCCAGAATATAATTACAGAGAGTTAAATGTCAAGGACTGTCAAGGAAATGCTTGAATATCTGTCATGGAAAATAATAAAGAATGCAGTTGTTGTTTAATTCCTTCTATAAACAAAGATTTGCTCTAAACCTTAATAACTTGATCATATATCATTGAACTGTGGTCTTAACCTATTACTAGAAAACACAATAAAAGACTTTTCCTATTGACAATCTTTAGTTTATGAAAATTTAAAAGCCTTTATCTTTTGTATTAAATAAGCATTTTTTTTATTTTCCAGAATGCTTTCAAAAGTTTTTTTTAATCAGCAGAATCAAAATGTGGTATTGAGTGGTAATGGGTTAACCGGTTGCACACTAAGAGAATCTTTCAGCTTAAGGAAGTGGACCAATAATAGTTTCACATTTTGGAACACATGATCTTTCACAATGTTGACTGTGGTTTCCTAATGAAAATCATTAGAAAACCTTGGTTAACAATGTTAAAGTTCATTAATTCAGAGACGTTGCAGTACTATTATGGGACCACTACCTTAAGATAAATGCTAGAGTTATACATACGTGGCTAGTCCCTTCTCTATAATTCCGCCAAATAACACGGCAGTAGTGTGGAGTTCTCGATCAGGATATTTGGGGAAAAACTGATATTCTTCAAACAGGTTTCTTAGCATACACTCATATACTTCCTGCACAAAATCAAGATGTAATAATTTAATATTATTTGCTTCGATCCATATTTGTGCATTCTGATTGGCTGAAAAATTGGTTTTATTCCTTAATGAAAACAAGTACCAGCTATTTTAAACTTGCGAGCGAAGTAGTCCCACAAAAATATGTCTTATTATAGGGAAATTCTTCCTTTTTTGTTTCTTGATATCAAATTATAAGATATGATAAAAATATTTTTTTCATTTTATGGAGGTATGAGACTAAAAACCTAATATCACACATGTTTGAATCTGCTTTGCGTATTCATACAGTATGATTATGTTTTTAGTTTCATACCTCAATGAAATTAATAAATACCATCCTAATGTCTTAAATGTGGATCACTAATGCCATAAAAATGATTTTTTCAAAAGATTTTGCAATGACAGATGAACTTGACCTTAGTGTCTTCAAATATTTATCAGGGAAATCTTTGACCATGCCAAATATTAGCAAGGTATGTTAAATAGGCTATAAATAAATCAAAAATATAAAGTTTTTTGTCTAAATTTTACTAAGTTTGACCTTGAAATTTTCAGATGACCTTGACATCTGAAGATGCTTATCATTACAAACCATTGTCAAACCAAATATGAACATTGCATCTTGAATATGCTTGGCAAAATTTGCAAAACTAGACTGTAGCAAAGCAGACTAATCCTCCCCCCCCCCCCACAAGTACTTGTCAGTAATGAAAAGCCATTTTCCATCAAAGGGCCATAACTCAGTCATATTTCAATGGTTCGTAAACAAAATTTACTTGCTCATCTCTGACTGATACCTTATATCTATAAAGTTTCAATGAAATTTTCCTGTTAGTTGCTGAAAAAAATGAGCAGATAAGTAAATGCTACAGATGGCCAGACAGACCGACCGACAAGCTGACTCAATATACCCCCCCCCCCTCCCCCCCAAAAAAAACCCCAGAGTTTAGGGGGATAGAAGTATGAGGGGGTTTAACTAAGTCTTTAACCGCTGGTCCAAATTAACCAAACTATAAAAAATCCATTATTTGTCTTTGATTGTAAGACAAGACAAGGGACAAGTAAGCTTTGTGTAATTTTTTTTAAATTAAATCTTAACTGCACAGGATTACGTGATAGAACATGTTGTTGTAAATAGATGAACATCAAACTTGTAGCATAACTCCTTGCCTTTTCTTTCCTATTTTGTGAATCCTTAAATCGTTTCAGCATTTCTAGGACCTCATCTATAGACATGGTAGGATGTGGAGGCTGGTTATAGATCTTTTGAAAGAAGGAGTTTGCTTCGTCTTCCACCTCCTTAGTAAAATGTTGATTCATGTCTGGGAACAACATCGATACATCTGTTGATTGATCTGAAACCATATAGTACACTCTATTAGTAATACATAGAGAATAATGTGTTAGTGTCTTAAAATATCAATGTTATCCGGTCGAGGTTGGGCTTTTGTCGAGTCATGGTAATTTCTCACAGCTGAGACCAGATAACATAGGTATTTTAAGACACTTACATGTTATTCTATTTATCATGCAACCTTTTTCGCGCCTAATCATAATAAACCCTTAAAATTCAAAGAAATTTAGGTGGAAGTGTATGTAAATTGTTTCTAAAAATAGACTGCCTCAATACAGGCTTCATTGCATGATAAAAGTTTTTAACCAGGATACATGAATGTTTATTTCTGTCTTGAAAACACAGAGGTCACAGCTGTGTTCAATGTGAAATAGGTTAAAGTAGAAATTACTTGTCTTTTCTTTTTTTCTTTTACCATCTCTTTCAGAATTAATTTCACTTGTTGCATCATAATGGTTTATTATCTCATAATGGTTTAAGAACTATATAGCAGATACCTATGCCCTTCTGTTGTTTTATGGACAATTACAACATTTGATGAGCCTCCAGCTGCTCATCCCACTAACAAGTAGTGTTGTAACGATAATCGGAAATAATCGATTATTTGTCGCTGAAGTCTGAGATCGTCGACAATCAATTCTTGCTTCGAAAAATCGATGTCGTTACTTGTTTTTTCCTTTCCAGTAGTTTTGATCCCTTGTGTTTATTGAAAATAAAGGGACATCACTCTTGAACTCAAATTGAAATGGCAGACGATGGAAATAATGCTTCTTTGTCGGATATTTTTCCATATCCAGTCATGGCGAGCGACCATCAGACATGGCCAAAACAAAAACCCTGGGTTGGGTAAATTTTACCAGATTGTCAGTCCGAATGTCCATCACTATTTTCTTGGCAAAAATACTTTTCTAACTGAATATCACTTCCGATGTATATGAAAACACTAAAAAGGTCAACTTTCTCACGAAAACAAACATCAGTCATAAGATTGACAATCAGTTAACAGTTTCTCTACGACTTACGGCACTGCTAGAAAAAGCAAATTCTATTTTACAAATTAAATCAATTAGGAATACTTAGAACTGATTTCAGGATCCAATATAAAAGAATTACTGGTAGCTGGTCTTATTTTACCAGATTTCTTTTGCATTTTTCCAGTTTCAAAAGCACAAAGACGAAGCCATTTTCTGCTTATTCGTACCCAAGAATGTTCGACCCATCAAATTATTTCTGTTATTTTTATGAAAATCCCAAGTGACAAAGCACTAAAACACTGACAGATTGAGAGAAATTTGACCACCTACCTAGGCCTGAAATGTTATTGCTTCAAAGTTAAAAGTTTTCTCTTTCAAGTAATATCATATTATGCAAAATATGCAAAAAGACATACACAAACAAAGATAAGTCAACATCTGAAGGTCTAATGACTTGCTAGTCGTTACAGTAGATTGTTTGGAACCCATTAGGTTCCGATTTTTTTTTAACTTAATAGTGTGTCAATTATAAATATATGATGCATGTAATTTTAGAATAATTATTGATGTCAGCAATTGTAAAATACCTAATAATTATTTACTTGTACAGTTGATTTGAATTCCATTTTTGCTTAAATAACACTTACTGTTGATACTTGACAACAGATGACAAACCTGAGCCTTTGGAGGCACTAGACAACTACATCAGTCAACAAAGAAGTGCTTATCTAACAAAAATGAAGTTACGATTCTAAAATCGATAATTGAATCGAAAACAGTTTCCGATTCAATTCGATTATCGATTCTGATCTGAGTCTGATTTTACAACACTACTGACAAGTCCTGCTTATTGGTCCAATGGTAGATAATAAATGGTATGGAGGTTGGTGAAGGTAAAGCTTGAACTCACACTGCAGGACTGACAGCCCTTTTTGTTCCTCAGCTTACTGAGATTTTCGAAGAAATCATATATATAATCTTGATATGGTAATGGAATGTCAAAGTTTATATAGTGTTAACGTGTAGTACCTAAAGAGGGGATAACATACTATCTCTCAATGAAACCCTATGGATAAGGTGCTCATTTAACTTGTGTTGACGAGACCATTTACATGAGCACACACACAACAGGGCTCCATAAATAATTGTTGAGATCTATGAATCTTTATCCTTGTCGTGCTGATCCTGGAATATTCCTGCTTTGGCAGGAGCTGTAGACAAACATCAGCCTGCACATATGTGCAGTCTGCTGTTAGTCTACACAACCTGTTTCTCACTTTCAAACCAGAATTGTCAATAGGTTAGTTTTCAAAATTGGCCTACAGTTGGTACTTTCAGTGTTTTTTGTCCTTTGATTTCAATTAAAATGTTTAGCCAAAATTTATTCAGCATGACAAAGGTTAAATCAAAGTTACTCCACTGATTTGATTGTCTGAAGAACATAATCTTACTCGATAATCGTAATCCTGTATCCATGCTAGGCTGTAAGGGTCTCTGTGGCCCCGAGGTTGGCCCTTGTTTCATCACCTGCTGGGCACTTAGATTACCTAGGGAGCTGATAGAAGGGGCTCTAGGTGTCCCCAGTCCTGGCATTGTGGTCTGTAAACTGGAGGTGGGCAAACTTAAACCTGCAAGTATGTATGGTGATAATGGAATGAAATACCAAATTTGTTTAACAAGTTATTTGATGAAAACAAATTTTTGTTCCATTTCTACTAGGACCCTAAATTTTTCTGAAAATTCGGTTTTATTAGTGAGTTTTTGTTAGCTTATATTAGCAACTAATGTAACACCCAATATTATGAGTGTCGCTTTATTTTAGTATAATATATCTTAAGATCAAATATTACTTTCATACCAAAAGATATGAAAATAAAGGAAAAATCTCACCAATTTACAGTAAATCAGCTTAGAGAAATATGAAAGCATTGTAAATGAGAATCAATTTAGACATTTCTCTATATTGTACAATAGAATCAATTTAGACATTTCTCTCTCATTAAAGTAAGAACTTGCCAAAACCTCTGCTAGATTTGAGGGCACAATAAATTAATTGACAAGAAAATGATATGAGTTACAGTATAACAGCTATTTTCCATCAAACTTTTTTTCATCGAACTTGAGCAAAACTTGATGAGAGAGTATAGTTGGAGGCAATGTAATTCTAAATTTTTTTTTTTTAAATTTATACTCCATGTTGTGGGAACTCACTGTAATCAACTTGATGAGACAATTCCAGTAACATCCAAATACTAAGAGTTTCTGGCAGAATTATTGAAATATTTATATCTGAAGTCTATTTTACTCTCCTCTATCTGTAGCTCTGTTATAATAAGTCCCATAAATAAACTTACTCATTCAGAACATCACTCGGCCATTTCCGTAAACTGTAACAGACCTCGGATGTATATCAGGCAGATGCGTATGTAACAAAATTGTGCATTTTGTTAGGCATAAAAAGTGTTAGAAAACCTAGCGTGGAAACAACCAGTGCTATCTGTAGATCTATATTTTTTACAGTAAATAACGGCTGAAAAATCTTAATTTTTGAGAATGACAAATCATTCTCAAAAGTTAAGATTTTTTCAGCCGTTATTTAAGAACCTAAAGATATTTATATAAGGATGTGATTGTTTCATGTCAGTAACATTAGCGAATACTGTTGGCAATATCGAATGTTTTCACTCAAAGTTTCAAGGGCTAACGCCATTTTAACTGACGTCATCGAGTTTTTCCAAATTTTTCTGGTAATTTTAAAAATAGTCTGTCTATGTACATTCAAGGTTGATCCTGAGATTGACTGAGTGGTGTTCCAAATTGAACTTACTATGTAACTGAGATGTGAGGTTCTGTATGGCACCAAAACTAGAATTAGTTGAGGACTGGAAACCTTTAGCTGGTGACCCTGGTGTAGGGTTAGATACACCCAGAGATAAAGGTCCTGTTGGAAAACCCGAGTTGGCTTGTCCAGGTACACCCCACGATTTAGGAATTCCAAGTGTGTCTGCAGGATCCAGCTACAATCACACAGTGAAAGGTAAGTCATAATTTTTTATTGCTTGTTTCAGGTTTTGAAAGCATCTTTAAAAATTTTGAAAATATTCTATAAAAGAGTTAATGTTCTCGACTGGGACTCTTGACACATCTTTCAATAGTATATACTCACATACCACAGAGATCACTATTTTGTTAAATGAAGAATTTCTTTCTTCTCTATTTATAATAAACTAACAAAATTCTTAGTCTGCAAAAAAGAATTCTTGCTTAAAATTATTGTCTATGAATTGTCAATTATAAATATCAAAATGACTGCTTGGGTGTTAAGCAAAGATACAAAATACCTAACACAAAGGAAGTTTGTTTGAATTTATTGTAACAACCTCTCAGTCATATTGCGGTAGCTAGAGCACCAAACAATGGATTCCTGGTATTTCCTGCACCAGTATTACCATAACATCCTTTCTAAGCCTCCAGCTGCTATCCCACTTAGGTTTATGATTATTCACCCATTGTTGGAAAACAATTGTCGGAAAGGATATTTGCCACTGCTGGGGATCAAACCCATGACATCTCGTAAATGAATATTGAGAGTATTTTGCGCTACTAACTGGGCTTATGTGGCAGATAATATCATTAACAAAAAGTCATACCTGTGTGGAAGAAGTTGTCCCAAGGCCTGCAAAGTTACTTTGTGACATGCTCGGTCCTAGACCAAGAGAAGAGCTACTGCTTGTGCCAGACCCCAGGGCAGCGCTGCTCACGGTACCCAGACCTCCACCAATAGGTCCCGTAGAGGCTCCGACCACCTGTGAGCCCGGGGCTGTACCACTGGCAGGCTTAGTTGTAGGTCTCTGCTTCATGAGCACACTAGCGTTGTTAATCATGGTGAGTATAACTTCTGATAACTCCTGACTCACATTGCTGTAATGATTAAACAGAGAATTTATACAATGCTTAAGGTATTGGACCCAGAATAGTTCTGCAACCTTTTGGAAGTAATGAACTTTAACAGTGTTAACCGAGGTTTCCTCATGATTTCATTAGGAAACCTCAGTCAACATCGTAAAAGATCATGAGTACCGAAATGTTGCTTAACTATTATGGGTCCACTACCATAATCTACACTTTCTGATGAAGAAAATAAGCAACATGATAAATAACTGCCTTTTGGAACTAAAATGTTGTAAATACAGTATAAATAAAGCTGTAGATCCAATATTTTGGTTTTTAGCATAATCAATACAGCTGGATCACCTCTTTCACAAGAACTCTAACTACCATATTTCCTCTAATTATAATGCCCTTCATAATAGTAGTACCCCTACACTTTCTACTAAGAAAACTCACTTCAAATGGCTAAATTTTAAGAACTTGTTGAGATTTCTTCTCTATTTTAATGTGAATTTCCTCCTTTGTTGGTTTATGAAAACTTCAATTCAGCAGCTTTACACAGAATGTGCAGTGAAGCGTGATAAGGCTGTGCGGCTGCACAGGCTGATCTTGGTCTTCACTTAGTGAACACGTGAAATTATCGGTGATGTTACGCAGATGCTCAACTTTGGGACATTAGCCACAGTCAAGTATTTTTCTTTGTGATTTAATTTTCATTATGAAAATTTTCCACTTCTATCTTATCAGATATATATTGAACAATATCAATAGCACAAATATTTTCATTGCTAAAACAACTAACTTGGCACAGACTTGAAGGCAGGTCAACATGGTAGCTATTGTATCATGGGGTAGCTGCTGACTTTTACTCTGTAGATCATCTTTGGGAAACCCTCCAACCAACTGAGGACATCGTCTCTTTAGGAATGTTACACAAGTTTGTATAAAAGGCTCCTGTAATATTTAGGATTGAGGTTAGAATTTATAAGACCACAATCTTGGCCTTAAAATGCTTCAAAATTCAAACATGATTAGGTTAATGTCCATTAGATTTGATTGATTGATTGAATGGAGTGTAACGCCCCTTTCAACATTTTTTCAGATATATTGCGGCGGCTGGAGTACCTAACAATGGATTCCTGGTATTTCTCTCACCAGTACAACTATCACATCCTTTCCTAGCCTCTAGCTACTATCTCACATAGGTCTGCGATTATCAACTCATTGGTGAGAGACATATAGTCGGAAAGAATGAGTGCCGCCATTGGGGATCGACCTGGGACCTCTAGATTGACAGTCCGACATGATACCAACTGTGCTATGATGGCGCCAAATTTGATTTGTGCTGCTTTTAAATTCAAACATACCTAGATTAATGTCTATTATGTTTAATTGTCTTTAAAATTAAAACATACAAAGAGAATTGTTTTGGGCTGATTTAAAATTCAATCAAATCTAGATAAATGTCAACATTCTTTTAATCAGTTGATAATTTTGTATGTTCATGGGCAACAGCTTTCCAAGGTTAGGACAAAAATCTCAAAGGATTTGACTTGTACCTACCCTATGTTCCCTTATTTTATCACTCAACCACTTGTCAAGTTTCAGGTATTCCCTTCTAGAGGCAAGACAGGCCAAATCTATCACAAAAGCAAATGGAGTGGCATTCAAGAGCATGGAGAGAGCCTTCAGATCTTGAGAAACATCCAGAATTCTAGAAAGCCTGGTCTGATCATGGGGCTCCCCTCGCATGTACCATTCTGCCATCGAGTGCATGATCAAAGTCCTGATGGTACTGGAATGACCTTGACAATGCCAAGCGTAGTGTAGAACTACTGCCGAGTTGGGATGGTTACCCAGAAATAATGGCATCAATGTGGAAATCAGTTCTTGCTTCAGGGTATTCCAGGTTGGCTGAAACAAATAAATAAAATTGATTAGTGTCATTGTCTACATTTTCACATGAATGTAATATACAGATATTGGTATAAATAGCCATACAGTGTTAACAGCCAAAATCTGGAGAAAAAATTGACGACTGGTTTAAATTCAGACATCAAAACTCAAATGCTCTTATTTCTTTTTTGATTTATTTGTTTCTCTGGAGGAAGAAAACATTGTCCAAAATGAAGAAATTTTTAAGAGCAATTTCTCTATTTTTCACAACGTTCTGTAAGCATGTATTTGGATTGGCATGAAAAATGCTAACACTGATATCTTTTCAAAATTAGGACAATGACTCGAATTTTTTTTAACATTTCCAATATTTGTATACAATGGACCCCTTCTGACAATCTGAGTCTCTAAAATATCTACTTACTGTTATTTGTAGTAAGGCTAATACCAACATGTCTGGACAATTTTGGACTGGGAATTTAAACAGTTCTGATACTTGTTGATAATGTCCAACTTCTGATAATCTTAGTAATGCCTCAACCAGGTCCAAAGATTTCCTAAAATATAATTGAGGGTTGCAATAGCTAGCGATGGGCAGGTTAATCAATTATAATCGATAATCAGTTGGTTAGAGCTTCCAATTGTGATAATCAACTAAGAAATTTCATAATCGATTAATCGGGTCCTAACAAATAAATGAAAGCCATTATTAAGCCATTTTGTTTACGGAACTGACATCAGTTTGATGGCTCTGCATGAAACAGTTGTAACTGCCTCTATGTTTATAGGCAGTTACAACTGTTTCATGCTGAGCCATGGAGTTGCTAATAAAATCTACAGGATGAGTCTTTAGGTCATGAGTTTTAACTAATTTTCTCTTCTTCAAAGGAAATACTGGGAGTGCTGTAGTAATATCTATGAAAACAATTGCACAATCGATAATAAGTTGATTTACTTTTCCAACTAAAATATGATTATTGATTGTGATTTGAAACTCATTGCCTAACACAAGCAATAGCTCTGCAGCTTCAGTGGTACAAAATGAGCCTGGGCATGACATTTCAAACATTTTGAAATGTGTGTGAGGGGCGAACATTGAGAAGCGTAGACAGCCACATACTGTATATATAAAGTTACCTGATGGTCTGCAGATACTTTGAGACCTTATCTATCTACTAAACACAAAGTTAAGACCCCGGTCAGACAGTGGGGATGCACAGGCTGGTCAGAATCTTTGCTTTGTCACTTTGTGCATTTTTGAAATTGTTGGAAATCTCAAGCACAGGCTCAAATATCAAATAGAACAATATTTATTTGTAAAACACAATTGCCCCCCAAAAATAGCTATATTAATAAGTTGATCTAGATAATTGACTCTAACCTTGCCAGACAACCTTGTCCTTAAAAGAAGTGAACTGACGCACATTATACTGGTAATATGAATTACAGAATAGCGTTGCAATGACAGAAAATGTTTAGCTTTAAGGCTAAGTTTTTGAATACAGGCAGATTGACAGACAGATGGGTAGACAGACAGGCATTGAACTAGAAGTTGAAAGTAGGTTTTTATTTTGCACAAAATTCTGATTCTGGCCAAAATTTTGTGTTCCTCTAACAGTTTTGATGAGTTTTAACAAACAACAGTTTTGCTCTAGGTTTTGAAATTGCAGGTCGTCTTCCGAAAAGGGAGAAAAAAATAAGCATATTTGAGAGAAAATGCTGATTATTAATTTCATAAATTTGCTACTTTTCTGGTCTTTAAAAACTGTAATTAAAAGTTTACATACATCTCATTGGAGGTTCTAAAATGGTTTGCTCATCTTTGTCCTATTGGTATATTTATTGGAACCCATTCTTCTCCAAAGACTACCCCCCTTTCACATCAACTGTGAGTAAGTAAATCGTCGTGAATACAGCTTTGTTAAAGCTGAGTTTACAATATTTTGGTCACCCACCAATGATAGGTAAGCAGTGAAGAAATTCAATTCAGGTCACAATTGTATATAGATGGTAACCCACTTTTCATATTCGACTATGTACAAAACAGGGAACCATTTCTAAAATGTTTACCAAACATTTCATCTTGAACACGAGTAAGTATCAGCCTACCATGTAGCAATGTCTCTATTCTCGTCATCAGGAGCTGTCTTCAGTATATCTATAACAACAGACACACACGGGTAGTCAGCAAAACAGAACACATCTGGGTTCCTCAAGGACTGCACGATGAAGGATAACTGTAACATCAAACAGAATTTGTCAAACATGTGATGATGGTGTAATGTAACAGCTACTTAATTTTCATAGGTAAGGGTAACTTTCAACCCTTGCTAAGTTGTATAATAATACTTTCACAAAATTGCATTTGAATCAAAGGGTTGAGAGCACTGAAAGACCTCAATATAGGAAAATGTTTCTCTTCATGTTATTTCTGTAACAGGAACTGTAGACAAAGATCAGACTGCAAATTACTTTAAGCAGTCTGTTTCATCAATATCTTCTACACAAACAGTTCAACGCAGCTGAATATATTAGGGAGTCACAAATTCTAGGTAGTGGCACTTAATGTCTTACTATAATATCAACAATCGCAGTTGCAAGCAGTTAAGCCATGATTCCAATAATAAAGGAGTAACCATGACAACAAGATCTTGTTGTGTAAAAATTTTATAAATAAATACCTAGTGAATTGTATCCTGTGTTGTGAATTGGTTTCAAAATAGAATTATCCAGCTTAAGTTAATGTATTTTTGTTGTACACCATGTGTATGATTTTCAATGATCTTTCTCTCACTATTCTATTTAAGAAAAGCGTGCACAAGTCTTACCTGGCCCTCTGGATTTTTCCACTGTCTGTATATGTACTCGACCGGGAATATCTCTTGTAACCCCATTATTAACCCTTTCATTAGAATACGTAAACCCTTCTTATTGGCAACAACGAAGCCTGGGTAGTCCAACTCCCCAACCACATCCCTCCAATTGATGTGCGGAACCTAAAATGAAAAGTAAAATTGACAATGAGGTTCAGAGGTCCCAATAGGAAATATAAGTCTGTGATTAGGTTTTGAGTAATAAAACCAATTTTTCAGCCAATCAGAAAACATGATTTTTGGTGAATTATTTCAACCTAAAAAGTACAAATTACATCTTCTATATGTAGTTCTTTAATGAAAACAAAATGAGATAACACATTTGCCACAGTAAGGAACAAACATCTGACCTAAAATAAACATCTACTTAAGCAAGTATCTTTAGTTCATACAGTATTGAGTTTCAAACACTAAGCACCATGTAGCCCTTTAAAAATCTTCACTCATTCTTACACAAATATTGAAAGTAACTTACAATTATAAAGTATTTTTTTCAGGATTGAAATCAAGTGGAATCCAAGTCACAAAATAACCTACCAAGTCTTGTACCACTTGAACAAAGTTTTCAACATGCCAAGTTGTTATACCAGGGGTATCTGCCTTCTCATTCCAACCACTTCCTGGGGCAGCACTTGTCTACAAGTTACAAAATTTAAATAAAATCATAGGCTTATAAGATGTCAGGGAGCTAGTTAATAAATCACGAAATGCTATTATCATTATTACAATTAAGTGGATATGCCAGGTGTTCATGTCAGAAGAATCTCATTTCATCCTGTGTGCCAGTTGGAAGCACTTGCCTATACCTGGTAAGTTTTAAAATTACAATTTGGGAGTAGATTAATCTTGGTCTAGGATGTTTGCTTTTCAATAAGCCTCTGTTAGAGGCATTAAGGTAGTGGACCTGTAATAGATCTGCAAAGTTTCAATGTTTCAGTGTTAACCAATGTTTCCTAATGATGGTCAACATTGTGAAAGTTCATGAGTGCCGAAACATTGCAGAACTATTACTGTTCCACTACCTTAACATGTTTCAATTCGAGTCTTATGATTTTTTGACTAATAACTAATAATTATCCAACTTACAGGTGTCTGAAATCCAAGAGTAATTGAGGATACAACAAAGTATCTTTAAACTGGACTTGTGCCGAGACCTTGTCCTCAAGGCATTATCCACTTAAGAAGACTGTTCAATCCAATAAAGGAATATTTGAACCAATCTAAAAATCCAAGATAGGCCCATCCCCATCAGGAGCTCAGAGGTACTGAAATACAACTCACCTGTCCAGTAAGCTGATCCATCTGAATTGTTGGTGTTTTGGCCATCATTCCTAAAACACGGGCTACCACATTCGGATTTAAATCTCGTTGTCCATACTGCATCAACAGATTACGACACTCATCAGTGCTGAAATTGTGAGAGATAAAAGGGCTATTGACCTTTTTCCTGTATATGGCTTAAACAGTCAGGGGCAGTAACTCTAAATTCGGCGGTCGAACTGGGTAACCCCGACAATATGCACATGTCCTCTTTGTAGTGAAATTGTGTGCCAAGTTTCATTGAAATCCAGTCTATAGTTTTCAAGAAATGGCGCGGAAACAAATATCACTCTGTATGTATATGGCTTAAACAGTCAGGGGCAGTAACTCTAAATTCGACGGTCCAACCGGGAAACCCCGACAATATGCGCATGTCCTCTTTGAAGTGAAGCTGTGTGCCAAGTTTCATAGTTTTCGAGAAATAGCGCGGAAACGAATGTTGGACAGAAGGAAGGAAGGACTGAGGGGCATGGCAAAAACAATACCCCCCCCCCCCCCCCCCCCCCCGATGATTTCATCGGCGGGGATAAAAATTGTTGTTTTTGCCCAAAAGCTTGATTTTATGCATACATTAATAAGACCAGTGAGAACCTAATGACTTTCAATACAAAAAGGGTTTGACAGCACAAAGGCAATACCCAAGACAGAATTTGGCTGTATGCTGTTCTTTACTGCTTTGAATAATCTTTAAATTCAGGGCCCAAGGTTAGCAGACTTTTCTCAGGCTCAACTTAGAATTTTCTCAAATTTTAAGTTTCAACAAATGTATGAAAATAAAAGATAATATTAATAAGTTGTTAGTTATAACAACTTATTAATATTATCTTTTTATGTTAAAACACTAAAATAAGTATTAAACAGAATTACAGCTCTAATCTCAAATTGAAATTTGAGAAAATTTTGAATTGAGAACGTGAAAAGTTTTATAACCTCAGGCCCAGATGTATATTGCACAATGTTCATTAATTCATGTGCCTCCTGGATTTGATAAGTACCAGGCTAGACCTGTCAAATGTCTTGTCCAAGAAATCAAGGAAATATCCACATGAGCAGCAGTGTGGTTTGGATTCAAACCAACAACTTTGCAATAAATGTGAGCTTTAATTCTCAAAATATAACTTTTAAGCTTTTTTTAGTTTAAAAGGGAAAATCAGCTGGTGTAACAAAGATCAGTCTGCATATTAAATGCAGGCTGATCTTTGTCTTTACCTCCTGCTAAAGCAAGATAATTATGAGTTCAGCATCATAACTGTAAATTTACCCTGTTTAGGCTACTCAATGTCAAGGTTTTACACAGACACAATAGATTGTTGAGAATGTCACACACAAGCTCATTTGAAGAACACAGGGCCCCCATATAAGAATGATAAGAATCTAAATCTGTTACCTTTCATTCAAACCCTATGTTTTGGATACTCATTAAAATTGTCTAGACACGACAATCCTAAAAAGTAACTACAAAATAAATTTTGATTGACTGATAACGGAAATTTTCCTTTCGAAAACATTCCCTCCACGTGGAGGTCAGAGGAGATATTACCTGGCTGTACAGGAGAAACCAGCCTCCAATATCATGTCAGCCAATGATGCATCCAGCTGTAAAACAAACACACTTTATTAGTATGAAACAAGATGGCATATTATCACAAGATACGCCCATTACACTACTGGATTACTAAGAATGAATAACATCAAAGGGAAATAACTAAAATATTAAGATAGGTAGAGATACGGTTCTACAGCTAGGTATCTACAGATGCACATAATTGGGATCAATTCCCATGCCAAATTTTAGGCTTGTACCTTAAATAGGATTGAAGATGTAAACAATGTTGATTTTTTTTGTTAATTTTTTATATTTGACCTTGGCATATGGCTTTGACCTTGACTTTGGTACCAGCAGATGCATATCATTGTGATCTATTAGCATGGCAAATATGAGACTTGTATCTTAGGCTTGAAAATATTGGTAATGTTAGCTTTGGTTATGTTTTTGAGTTGACAGATGACCTTGACCTCGTCACATGACCTTGATTTTGGTATCAGCAGATGTGTATCATTAAGATCTATCATCATGCCACATAAAATTATGAGCATTGTATCTTGAATAGGTTTGAAGATATTGACAAAGTTAAGTTTTTTGGTTAAGTCTTTCAGACAGATAGACAGATTGACAACGGTATACCAATATGCCCCATTCTTTATCGGGGCATTAAAAACGTACCCTCAGTTTATCTGTACTTACATGCGATTTAGGCATACTTGTTATAAAGGTCAGTTTTTCTACGGTAATATCTTCTGTTTCCTGATACAGTAAAGGTCCTATCACTACGGGAACACGTTCACGAGGGAAATCTTTCCTCAATAACTTCAAGAAAGTCTTTTTCTGGTCAGGACCAATCCCAAATTGCTCTTTCGAGTGTACGAGATGAGTCAGTAACAGATGAAGGACCTCAATAGCAATGTCTTGAAGTCCACCTTCTTGTCTCAATACAGATTCTAGAATAAATAAGAATGCTGCTCTAACTATTGCTTTGGAAATACAGAGGAAATGCAACCCCAAAAATCTGTATATATCTTTT
This sequence comes from Fragum whitleyi, assembly GCA_948146395.1. Classification (NCBI taxonomy): domain Eukaryota; kingdom Metazoa; phylum Mollusca; class Bivalvia; order Cardiida; family Cardiidae; genus Fragum; species Fragum whitleyi. The sequence continues at coordinate 53,820,941 of OX411552.1, read as the reverse complement.
AATGCTATTTTCCCTAGAATATTCCTACTTTGGCATATGTGCAGTCTAATCTCAGTACAAATCAAATGATGTTCCTTTTTAAACCAGAAAATTTCAAAAATAGTAGTTTTGAAATACATGTAAATACTGACCCACAACTAGTGCAGTCAGTGCTTTCAGTACTTTGATTTCAAAGCAATTTTTCGAAGGTTTTTATTCAGCATGACAAGGGTTAAAGATTATAGTAGAGATTCTAATTGCTATACAGAATACATCAGAAATAGACGACTGAGCCCCGGTGAAATTTTAACTTTTTATGTAAGAAGAGAATTGTTTGGGGCTTTTTTTAATGGGGTTTTAAGCCACTTTTAACAATTTTTCAGTCATATTGCAATAGCTGGAGCACCTTACAATGGATCCTGGTATTTCTGGATCTTATATCAATACTTCCATCACATACAAATGTTTATATCAAAGGGTAGAAAGCATTGTTTTTAAAGAAGAAAATGCTGGGTTCCAGCATTTTCTTTCTTTAAAAGCAATGTTTTCTCAAAACATTTCTATTCCTTTTATTTATTTATTTTTTCAGACAACCTCATTTTCATCCTGGACAAGTGGAAAATCATTGTTTACTTGTCCAGCGACAAGTCAAGAAAACCAATATTTCCACACCCCTAGGTTTACCATTATTCATCCAATGGTGAGAGACAATCTGACAAAACCTGCATAAAAGCTATGAATCTGATGACTCCAATAAATCATCAAGATTACACATACCTGGATCTACATAGGAAGAGAGAAGATCTGGCAGTTTCTGTCTGACAAAGCCTGTGGCAAATCCACGGATTTCTTGACTCGACGAGTTCAGTAGAGCCAATCCAAAAACAACTTCTTGTACACGAGACAGCCGTAATAGACGACTGATTTGAGGAAACAGCAGTGCAGAAGGTCTTAGCGTCTGAAAATATAATAGCAGAGTTATAGAAAGAGAAGTGTCATTTATCATTTTAGTACAAAATATCAAAATTATACTACCTTGAACTCAGTGTAAGGGACACTCAAATACACCTCAACCTGCAGAATTCAAATTATGTTTCAGACAAATTTTATATCTTTGAGACAATTAGAGTTGGGCAATAGGTTTCAAATCACAATTAATAATTGGTTTTTAGTTGGAAGAGTAAATCAACTAATGATCAATCGTTTTCTTAGAAATTAACAAGAACTGTTGCAGAGCGGACTAATACTCCCAAAAGCACTTTGTCAGAACCAAGTGCTATTAGTGCAGGATGTGTTTGTCACAAATATTGAGGTCATATGCAGCATATGCATGAAGTTTCATGATTGTAGGTCGCTTGATTTTTAGTTAAAGTCAGAAAACGAAAATTGAACAAAAATTGACTGTGACCTTGACCTTTGACCTATGTGACCCCAAAACAATAAGGCACTTCCTTGGGTCCTAAGCAACATTTGCATGAAGTTTTCATGATTTTAGGTGGCTTGTATCTCGAGTTACAGTCCGGAAACGAAAATTGATCAAAGGCTGACCTTGACCTTTACCTTTGACCTATGTGACCCCAAAACAATAGGGCACTTCCTTGGGTCCTAAGCAACATTTGCATAAAGTTTCATGACTGTAGGTCACTTGGTTTTCGAGTTAGAGTTCGGAAACGAAAATTGAACAAAGGCTCACTGTGACCTTGACCTTTGTGACCCAAAAACAATAGGGCACTTCCTTGGGTCAAAAGCAACATTTGTATAAAGTTTCATAATTGTAGGTCTCTTGGTTCTTGAGTTAGAGTTCGGAAACGAAAAGGTCTACGGACGGACTGATGGACGGATGAACGGACAGATGGACAGACGGACAGACATGGTGAAACCAATATACCCCCCTCTACTTCATAGGTGGGGGGTATAATAAAACAGCACTCCCAGTATCATCCTTCTAAGAATAGAATGTGAAAGTTTAGTGAAAACTAATGACCTGAACACTCTTTCTGCAGATTTTTCTACTAGCTTCATGGATCGGCATGAAACAGTTGTAACTGCCTATTAACATATAGGCAGTTACAACTGTTTCACACTGAGCCATCAAACTGATGTCAGTTTCGAAAACAATATATAATGGCTTTCATTTATGTGTCAGGAACTGATTAATCGATTATGAAATTTCTTAGTCAATTATCACAATCAAAAGCCCAAACCAACTGATTATCGATATATAATAGATTAATCTGCCCATCACTAGACGATTCAACCAGTCTAGCTCGGCTTTTTACAGGCTCCTACTGACATGACAGGACAAGATCAGCCTGCATGTCTTTGCAGGTTGATTTTAGTCACTCTATCTGCTGAATTCGAAGCTTATTGTACAGGAAAATGCGGTAAACAGCATGAGAACTATAATAGTTTTGGAGATATAGTAAAAAGTCCAATAACCAGGATAAAATTTCTCCAGGCCAATGATCAGACAGACAAGACAGACCGATGGATATTGTTACACAACATGTCCCAAATCTTAGCAATGTGTCAGCAGTTAAATGCTGGTCAGCTAATTAGTTTAGTCAAAAACTCTGACACAGATTGGCTGGATTTTTTTTGTTATAAATTGTAAAATGTATTCTGGTCTTTTTATCGCCAAATTCATTTCATTTTCCCATTTGGTGACAATGGCTAGTATTGCAAGGGAAGGCCCCGACTTGTATTTGGATAAGTATAACCAGGCTTTGTCCAGTACAGTGCCATTTCAAATATCCTAACAAATATATCAAAAGTAAGAAAATAATGTTCGTAATGAAGAAAATGCTGGGTTCCAGCATTTTCTTCATTAACAACAGTATTTTCTCTTTATTCATGCTTTTTGATCCTAGACAAGAAGAAAATTGTCTCCTACTTGTCCGAGGACAAGTGGAAAAAATCCATACTTCAACACCCCTGAGAGGTACATACCTTCTGATGATGTAGAGGGTGATCAATAGCGTTACACAAAGTGGACACAAAATTGGGTTTACTTAGCAATGTACCACACTCCTGTATCAAAAACTGAGTCTGAAACAAAAAAATCACAAGTGTAATACAAAGTGGTCTCAAAATTGGGTTTATAATACAATATTTGTATTGATTTACCTGGCTTCGTGCATTATTGATTTTTATCTAATTTCCAACTTTCTAGCTTAAATTGCATACAAAACAGTGTTAACGGCGGATCGGTCAATATCGATGCAGCATCCCAAAATGGTGGACCCCACCAAATTTCAGGAGCCAAGCCGACCTCGCATTTTAATAGATTCAGCAGTCTTATGGAATTCGTTATAATGCAGTTGCAGTGAATTATGATCATTGTATCTTGAACAGCCCAAAAGTAATTGGTTACTGGTAATGTTACCATCTACGGGAATTTAAACAACATTTGAGAACAAGGGGCTATAGCGGAAAGTTGATTGAATTCCAACTACAGATGGTTGACAGGTTGGATAGGACGGATCTGCTTCGGAAGGAAAACAACAACAAAGAAAAGAACAACAAAAGGATCCCCTTAGTTATGACTTACTCGCACCTCCTACCAGATGTCCATAAGATTGTGCAGCGACATATGACAGTGATTTATCGCTCTGATAGAATGAAGCAAGTGTTCAAGGATCCGCCAATTATAGCTTTTAGAAGAGATACGAGTCTCAGTGATGTACTGGTACATGGAAAAACAAACAAATTAACGAAAAAGGATGAAACTGAATGCCGCACCAACTGTTTCCTATGCTCAAGAACTAATCAAGACACCGAGGGTCAGTCGACTTTCAGTACAGTGAAAGAGATAAATTGCCGTACACGTAACGTAGTCTACGTCTTGATATGTAAAAAATGTCAATCAGCTGTATATGAAGGCGAGACCGAGAGGGAAATACACACCAGAGTAACAGAGCACATGCGCGACATACGTTTAGGAAAGGACAAACCAATTAACTCACACTTCGGTTCTAGAGACCACACAGAAGAAGATCTATCTTTTGCTGTTTTACGAAAATGTTACGGGGCCGAAAGGACAGAGCACCAATTACATGAGGGCTTATGGATTCAGAGACTGAAAACCCCAAAACCCAGTGGCTGTAATATCAAAAATCATATGAGAACCCTTCCAGTAGTAATTAATGATGTATGTGCACCAAAGAGTGACATTACGCCAAATAACGTCATTTCGGCAAATGACATTACGTCTTTTACGCCAAAATGACGTCATGCTTCTAACAGCGACATTCAAAACAATTTCAATATGGCTGCACAGTAGAATTGTAAATTATGTAGTTGGAACATTTCTGTGTGATATTTCTTGAAAAAGGCATTAGCCGAAAAATTGAAACAGAGTTTTTAATTAAAATGTGTTAATTTTTTTGGTTAAGTTTTTCAAAGACTGACAGACAGATATATGGCGGTAAAATAATATAACCCTACTCTAATAAATAGGGGTGGCAGCATGGAAAGTAATGAAGAAAGAATTTGATTTATACGATTTTTATATATATTAAAATGAAAGAGCATTAAGATTCATAACTGAAAAATCAAGGGGTATAATTCCCAATAACCCCCATTGTTTGGGTCAAAACAAGATTTGTCAGGTCAAGACTCGTATGAATGGAGGTAAACCTTAGCAGGATGAACAGCTAAAACCTTAGAAAGGATGATGTAGTTAGTGAAGCATGAGAAATCCCTGCAATCCATGATTAGGGGTTCTTCAACCACCATCATATAATTTATACCTTGATGCAGGGTTGTGGAAACATGTAATTTCTACACTTGTCCCTGGACCTGTTATTATCATGAAGGACCTGTAACATTTAGGTCCTTCAGGCTGACGACAAAAAGTGGTAAGTGTCAAACCGTGATGAGTTTCTGATTAAGCTAAACAGGTTGGTATGATCAACACAGAAATTTTACCTGATGATAATCTTTACCGGGACTTTTACCATCACTGCTGAAGTCAACATATGAAAATAAGCACCGAAAGAGATGCCTATCTGCTTCAGCCCCGTGTTGACTCACCAGCTGAAAAATAAGATCCAAGGATTAACAGGGCTCCAAAATCAAGTCCAAATAGGAGGGAGTGATGGCAATATAGATTTGTTATTTCTCATCAAAACTTTATATTGTCAGTACTCATTTGAATTGACTTAATGAGACAATACAATGGAGTATCAACAAAGAATACCCTTTATTGCACAATCCTGCTTTCATAAGTTATAATGGATATTGATGAAAACTATCAGAAACAAAGAATTGCTTCAAATAGGCTTTTTCAATACTTTTCAAATTCTAAAGGAGGGATTTATAGATTCATCTCTAAAGTAATCTTTCTAAAAAAAAAAAAAAAAAAAAAAAAAAATTACAAGACAGCAGCTTATCTGACCTTTGAAATGAAACAAATACATTTCATGACACCCAAAGAAAATGGTAGATTTATATATAAACAGCTTACGTGGTTTATTTCGGCAACACTGGACTTAAAATTCTTCTTTGTAAGGTTAGCAACTGAATAATTGATTTCTGCTAGAGCAAATGATAAGGAATCAAGATTCATATTAATCCATAAACTCAGATGCGAAAGCTCCAAATTTCTTTGAAGCCTTCTTTTCCTTTGAACAAAACTCTCTGACAAATATCGGTTTATCTGTGATCACTTGAGTTTTTGTTAAACCGTAAGAAAACATTGGGAAGAGTTAATTTCGATGTTCAGTGATCACACCGCCATGATCGAGAAAGAAAGCGGAAAAGGATTTTGGGTAAATTTCACTGAAAATAGACTGGGATATCTGGCCTACGTTCAAAATGAAAACGTTGGCTAAAACAGCAAGGTATGTACGTTGTAGAATCCTTTAAAAGGCTTTTATACAACGGAATTGTGTGTTACCGTATTATTGGCTATCGTTTTTTGAGGGCCGTCTTAAAGGCCGCTTACGAGCCTGCATGCACTGTTGCATTTGGCAGGTGATTCCACTGGATAGTGGTGTTAACAAAGAATGAGTGCTTGTATTGTTGCAAACACGTTTTCCACTAAGTTTGTGCTGATGTGATCAGTGTATTTCTTTGTTCCTTTTTGGCTTTTGGAATGTGAGGAATTTTGTTGCGGACAGGGACGGCACTAACCCCTAAACCACCTTGTACATTAGAACCTGAAGTCGTATTTTTTATTCTTTCTTCTCGGGGATAAAATCTCAGCTCTTTTTTGAAGCGATGAATTGTTCATGACTCTCTAGTTGTAGTCATTTTTGATAAATCGTACACCTTTTTTTATATATATTTTCTCTAGCTTATCTATGTCGGATTGTTGATAAGGGTCCCAGATTTAAAGATTCCAAAGAGTAAGTGTCAATGGCAAATTATCTACATGGCAAAGAATAACTAGCGGTGTTCCTCAGGGTATTGCGCTTGGACCAATTCTTTTCTTGATCTTCATTAACGTTCTTCCGTCTAGTATAAATTGTCCCATATACAGACAGATTAGAAAAATTAGGACTTCCAACCCTAGAATATCATGAGGCGTTTAAGAGCAGACCCAATTCAGACATTCAAAACCCTACACGGTTATGATTAACTGTCCAAGCCGGTGTTTACCGTAAGAGATGCTACTAGTACCAGGGGAATTGATTGAAGCTGTTCAATATCAGAGTCAAAAGTAATATGAAAAAAATCAGTGTTAGCAACAGAGTGGTTAATACTTGGAACTCCTTTTCTAACGAAACAGGTACAGCCAACAGCGTAAACTGCTTCAAGGCTAGACTAAACAGAAGCTGGAAACCAAGCTTCAAAAAGTAAAGCGAGCTGTTCATGAATAAGCACTAGATATGAAAAAAGGATCGGGTAATATGATACATGTAAATAATGAAATGTAACATGTGTGTATTTTCAACTTATCTTATTCTGAATAATACCCACCGAAAGGGTGTTATGCCCATGAAACTTAGATATTTTCTGTCAAGCCAGAATATACAACATATTGTATAGAGGAGATTTCCAAACACATAAAAATTAAAAGAAGTTAAAGAAAATAAACCGAACAAGATGTGTTTGTGAAACACAATGCCCCCGTACATGTAATAATAATTTAATCAATTACATTGCAAAATGGCCTGTAATCATGATTACATCTTGATTACATTGTGATTACAATTGTTATATTTGCAAGTACAAGCTTTGAAAAAAATATTTTAAATGATAATTATATATTGCCAATTTTCATTCGTACTAAAATAATGGTCCTAGGTTTTAGTACTGAATACTAATATGTCAAATGAAAATACTTTAAAAGTAATTGGTGTTACTAGATAGAACTTGAATTGAGAAAAAAGATTTTCTCAAAACAGATAATGTATTGGGAAAAATAATCAAGTAGTAAGATTTTATAAGAAATTTCTATTATTGGCTTATACCCAAGGGCGTTTTTTTTTTGTGTGTGATGTTGTTGTTTTCCCCAGTTTAAAGCATTTTGGTTTGCTTTAAGTATTGAAAATTCTAACTAGTCAAAATGTCTAATGAATATGAAGTGCTATTTATAATGATAAATGTTAAAGGTGTTAAGGAATTAATGGAGTGCCAGTAATCTATAACCCCTTGCACTTATTAAAAAATTACCTGTTAATAACCTTTTACTAGAATTTGACAGCCTATGATAGTTATGTTTTGATATTTATTAATATATTGGCAAAATATTCTTTTCATATGATGATTCTCAATTGTCTGATATTTTTTCTCAAATCCAAAAAAAAACCCCATGACAACAGGAAATTAATCTATTCTATGATTGTCCCATTACAATACCATGCAGGAATCTCGATGTTGGTTCTTTAGGGTAAATTTTAAAGTCCATAGGGCAAAATTCAGTAAAATACTGCAAAACATGGGATAGTTATTATACTATCTTTTGAAGTTTTCCAACAAAGTTTAATGAGCCTAAAAGACATTTGACATATCAATAATATTTTACAGTTTGCCATGTCGTTTCCATGGATTGAAAAAAAGGAGAATTGTTGACTCTGTCTTAGGCCTTTACTTTTATTTTTATCACATACTGAATTATATTTTAGCAAAAACTCATCTTTTCGGAAATTTTAAATTTAAGCAAATAGATAGAAATGATGGAGAAAATGTAAAATAATATTTTAAATTGTGAAAATTCTGGCAAAAACAGTTTCTAAATCTTATCTTTTATTTTTGCATCAAAAATTCAAAATACCAATAAGAACATTTTTAAATGTCAACCTAGGCTATAGGTGCTCACTGCTTTCCATAGCAGTGGAGGCAAATGTATGAGGATATTAATGCTTCGGGTATATCTAAATTCATAAAGAGCACCAAGGTAAATATCAACAGACCTAAGAGAAGAATTGGCATAAATTATTTATTGTTTATCCTTCTACACGTTGTTAATCGTATACAAACCTAACTTGTATGAGTAAACACCCCCCCCCCCAAAAAAAAAGACAAAAGTGTTTAGGAATAAGGTTGTAATATAAATGTAATCACATATAAGCAGATGTAATCATGTTTAGATTATGAAAGTAATTGTAATTGATTACAATGAAAAACTGTGTAATCATAATGTAATCAGTAATCAAAGACTCTGCAAGTAATTTTAATTGTAATCGATTACATTGGTATGTAATCGACCCCAGGTCTGACTTCTTGAAGAATGTGATTATTTTGTTCATAGAATATGATTGATTGACAATATGAAGCACTTTTGGCATTGAATCTCATTCCACATTTATCTGCCCGAGCTTCTAAGTTTTCAAGTCCTTTGGAAGTTTGATATGATCTTCATTTTTCTCGATGGTTCTGTAAAGGTGGCAATCATCAGCGAAGAGCCGCACTGATGATGTGAATTCATCTGGGAGGTCATTTATGTGATATAAATGGGCCTAGACAATTCCTTGATGTTCACCTGAGTCTACTTTTGTTTCCGACTTCCGAGAACTCCCCATCCACAACTGTTCTCATTGTTCTTTTTGTTGAGAAGTTCGATAGACATTTGTATATGTTTCCATGAATTCCATATTGGTAGAGTTTGTGTATAATTTATCATGTGGGACTGTATCAAAAGTTTTCGAAAAATCTAGGTCAGCCACATCGACTTGGTTGCCTTTGTCATTTTCAGATAAGAAGTCATTTATTGTTGTCATCAGTTGGGTTTCACATGCATATCCTGATCTTAATTCATGGTTGATGTCTGTAAGAATTTAATTTTGTTTAAGATGTTTACGCAAATGTCTACAGATGATATGTTCAAGTATCTTACAAGGAACTGACGTAAGGGATACTGGTCTGTATGTTTCTGCAAGATATTTATCTCCCTTCTTGAAAATGCTGGAGATATTTGCATTCTTCCAGTCTTTGGGTAGCTCTCTTGTGTCAAGGGATTTTGCATTATGATCTGTAGAGATGGGACTAGTTCTTTAGCACATTTCCTGAGAATTTTGTTTGGTATTTGGTTTGGTCCTGATGCCTTATTAGTCTTTATTTTCATTAAGAGTTTATATAGACCATTTTTGTTTATGGTGATTGGTTCAATTGTTTTTTTAGCCTTCAATCTTGTTGTTGGAAGATCTCCCTCAAATGTGGTTTTAGTAAATACAGATTTGAATTGCTTAAGAAGGATCTCAGCTTTTCCTATGCTGTCGGTTACTATGTTTGTCCCTCTCTAATCCTTCTGATTCTTGTTTTTTGGATTTGATGTATTTCCATAAAGGTTTATGGTTGTTAGTTTCTAGGCCTTCTGTAATATTTTTGTTGACATATTCACATTCAGCCATACGAAGTTGTTTTTTGCAGGTTTTCTGAAAGCTATGCATTGTCATGATATTATGTCAGTCGTGCGAGCGCGTGTAAACCTGTCTAATTTTTGTCCCAAATAACTGGGCATATTCCAATGAAAGTTTGCAGACTGATATTCCTGAAGTTGGGCGATGCTCTTTTCTCCTCAGATCTATGACGTCTATAACGGTAGATTCCGGAGTGGACGGCCATTATTTTTATCGACCCTTGGAGGAACGCCGGAAAGCATTCAAGTTCTCGTTCACGAATAAGAGTGTAGTTCATGAGGTGTTTTGATTGGTGATCTCGTTTTTGTGAGAAAAATGGCTACAATTTTTTTTATCAGCATTACACGTCATTTCTATCTTTAAACAAATCCAAAATTTAAATTGCTCTATCGTAACATTCCGTTTCCGCTTACCGTCAAGGATGGCAACATATTTACTGACGTCACAGGACACATGTTTTGCGGCTAGCCTATTTTAATATGGAAGTCAAGTTTTAAACTAAACTTTTTTAAATTAAACACACACATATATATATGCGAAAAATCTAGCTTATCTGGAACCCCGTCTGAGCCGTCTTTATTGTAATTTAAGTAGACGTTGTTACCTATTCAAATCAAAATGCCGAATATCCAACAGTCCTGCATTTTGACAAGGTCCCTTGTGTTTCCGTATCATTTATAGCAATCGATTTCAGACCTCTTTAAAGCGGAATTTCGTCGTCGTCATTTTGATTGGCCGCTAAACAATGGTTTAAGATATCTAATAAATAGTGTAAAGAACCGACATTTCGCTAGCGTATTGTCAAAAGTGTAGTAAGTTGAGAGATCTCTACACCTTGGTTCCAAGGATGAAAGTCGTATTTCTAATCAAACCGACCCTTAAGTTTCATTAGAGAATTAACAAAATTAATTTCTTAGCATGGTTTATAATTCTTTGTTCCTCCAAATATGAAGAACGCAAAGTGAAAATACAAAACTTATGTACAAACAGATAAAGTGAGGATGAACATGAATAAGTGAAGAGGAGAAAGACACATACAAATACACACAAACATATAAATAGACAAAATAGCAGTTTATCAATATAGTTCACTAATTGGTGTGTGAAATGACAGATACGAGAATCAAGGATTTGCTTGTTTGTCACATGATGGGGTTTAACGCCGCTTTTAACAATCTTGAAGTTGTATAGCGCGAGGGCTGGACCGACTTACAATGGACTCCTGATATTTCTCACACCAGTACAACCATTACACGCAAATGATTTCAGTACACCAATATTTGGTGACCAATCATTATTTCACGGATAGTTGTAAAGGGTCACTAAAGAAACATTTCTGCCAAGTTTGTTTGAAATCTTCAATTGGTTACTGAGGAGATGACTTAGATTTCGGGGTTGAAAAATGATCCCACCCTTCCACGCCAATCTAGATTTAGGGTTCAATATAATTCAACTGACAAGTTTTTAGGAGGGTCACAAAAGGAACATTTCTGCTTAGTTTGGTTGAAATCCGCCCCTTTGTTACTTAGGAGAATATCACGTTTGAAATATTTAAGGGTCAAAACAAGCCCCATCCTGCCACGCCCAAATTAGAGGGGGTCAATTAAAATTTTACAAACAATTTATGAAAAAGTAATCGCGTCCTCCAAGTTTGGGTGATGTCCGCACATTGGCTGCTGAGGAGGAGATGTTTGAATATTCTAGGGTCAAAATAAGTGCGCCCTGCCACGCCCATATTGAGGGGTTAATCAAAAGTTCAGGAACAACATTTAAAAAGTGTCATCCAAGGAACATGTCTGCCAAGTAAACATTGTTGAAATCTGGCCTTTGGTTGCAAAAGAGAAGATGTTAAAAGATTTTCGGGTTAAAAAAGCGGCCCATCTCTACCACACCCATATTTGGGGTCAATCTACATATCATGAACAAATTTTTAAAAGGGGCACAATAGGAATTTTTCTGAATAGTCTGGTTAAAATTCGCCCATTGGATAAAGAGATTCTAAATTTTACAGTCAAAATAAGCCCATCGCTACAACGCCCAATTGGGGAGGGGGGGGGGGTTGTCGATCTAAATTGTAACACGAACAATTTTAGTTTCACTTTAAATGTCTTCTATTCCCAAACCATTGGCCAGGTTTCAACCACAGGGCATTTTTAGCGATTTTTATGTCTTACATGTATATATAATAACGTTATTATATATATACATATAAGACATAAAAATCGCTAAAAATGCCCTGTGGTTTCAATGGACCTTGCCATCTTAAGTCATGCTCTCTAAGTTTTCTTCCTGAAATTATGATTGACGAAAAAAATCGGGGCCGTCGATGCAGATAAAAATGGTACCATATAGGGAAATATAAAAAATAACTTTTTCTCTGAAATAAATTTTAGAAACAAATCGCTGTTGTGAGAGTTGTTATTTAGACTGGGAACAAAACACCGTCGACTTGAAAGCTGACAGAGTTGTCAGGCTATGTTGTTATTTGGGTAGACCTCTCTCCGATTTCTTCCTTGGTGATTTATTGCTCTGTCATGAAAAACTTAGTGGATCTTTGTGATGCAGTATTTCTTGTTACCACAGTTTGTACATTTACCTATAGATTTCATGAAACTTGCACAAAATGTGACAATGTACACAAAAAAGTGCTTGAAAATAATTTTCTGCATCATGGAAAAGGTACTTTCATGTAAAATTGTTTGTTGACATAAGATTGTTGTCATTTTATACATTAACATACCTTGGCATTTTGTGATTATCTGCTTACAAAAAGAAATGTCTAGGTGTAATAGTTTTAATGCAATTTATTGGCTTATCTTTTCACATCTACTTTACAGTAAATGCCAGTGGAGCAATACTAGCCCTCTTGGATTTTTTTGTGTTAATTTGCTTTTAATGCTCTTACACATACAACTTGACCATGCCTTATTCGTTATTCAAAATGAGATTGATATTTATTTATTTGAATAATACATATATTCAATAATACTCAGTGTATTATTCAAAATCTTTCAAAATATCCTCACCCCTTCTTGTCAGCTCGATAAGCTCAGTCGGAAGAGCCCCTGACTTCAAAACAATTTTAAAGTCAACATCGTTGGCTCGATTCCCGGGCTGGCACACTAACAAATTAATTATCTTTCGGATAAGACCGTTGCTGTACATCGAGCACGTTAAAGAACGCTGATGTTGGATTTCAGCAGAAATTCAATTAATGAATTCGTCTGTTCGAGGGTTGATAAAAAACACGCGGACAAGTTCAATATTTCATTGATAAGCAAGCCATCACATGTTTCCGAAATTTTAACAAAGAACTCTTCTTATATTGGGCATCCATGAATGCAATATTTGAAACGTCCATTCAAAAATAAAAAGATAAAGTTACTATAGCAACATACGGTAGACAGGACCGCCGCACTGGTTCAAGGCATAGTTTGATTCCTTAGTTTTCGCCCGAAATCTTTAAAAAAAAAAAAGAATACCATAAGATAAACAATTTTTCATATTCTGAAATGTCATGTGTAAACGTGTGAATATGCATCACCTGTTTGCTTGAAAATCAACTGGGGTAGAGCGGTAAGGCAAATTCACGTCGAAAATAACTATGCAAAAATTATGGTTGCATATTTCTGCTACGATATATCGTAGCAGCATCGTGATGATATCAATAATTTCACGATATGATAAACCTTCTAAGAAATTTTATCTCGTTAATCAAAATCTCTCAATAATACTTTCGTGATATTCGTATATAGTAACTCGATTTTTTTTCTGCGATAATTCGCACTACTGATACCAAGATAAAACTATCATGAACCTAAATGTGACATTCGTGGTTACTATGTTACGATTATGGCTTTCAGATTTATTTTGTTTTAATCTTTAACTTAGAGTTTTTCCAGTATTTACATACAGAAAAACAAAGTCATCCCGGCAAAGGATCTTTCTATTTATAGAAGCTGGATTTTCTATCGCCATAACTACATCTTGATGTAAGAAGTGGACGCCAATTGTTACAATGGTGAGAAAAAAGATAGGTATCAGTATCACAATAATTTTATTGACATTAAAAATGATCATGATAAAATTTCCTGGAAACTTAATTTTATCATGACTATCTTAAAAGTATCATGATACTGCTACCTCGTATATCGTGGCAGAAATAAGCCACCACTTGCCTTCATACAATTGATTCTAAAATACAATTTTTTTCAACATTTATCAACGACATTTATTCACAAAGATATGAAACGCTGAACACACAGATTTTCGCTTATAGGTGCTAACTCAAGGCATGTGTATACGGGTGTCCATGCATTTATTGATCGACCCTTGAATCATTACACTAGGCTCTATAACAACTAACCGTCGTCTTGGGACGTTGCTCATCTTGGGCATATGCTTCGGTAGCGACGATAGATAAACGGGTGGTTTTGGAGGGGTGTCACATGATATTTACACACTCCTCCCAAACCATTCAGTCAATTTTAATGAAATTTGCCACGAATGCAAGTTCCTTGTGTGACCCTTTCCTTAAACTATTTAAAGATTTGATGTCCCCGAAATATGAGCGCAGTAGGGCGAGGCTTATTTTCACTTTAAAATCTGTAAATAATCTAAACTAATTGTAATCCTTCAATAACCGCTTATACAAGGTTATCAAGAATTTTTCTTTTTAGGGATTCACCCTATGATGTGCGCTCGGAGCCTTCCGTTTTTCGTAGAAATGATCTAATTCTAAGGTTAAAAAGAAACAACAGCAAATACAACTTTTGAGATATGGAGACATACATTTAACGCATGTTATATATCTATAGTATTGGCAAAGAGTTAAGCATTTTTAAGATACATATCAGTGACAAGCTATGAACTCAATGAAAAATCACGTAACTAAACTTATAAACTGTATTTTTATTATTTTCTTTTTTTTTTCATTGTTTAAATAGCAGCTGCGTTATAAATAATGAATTCTAAAGAACGCTTACTCTTACTAGCATCACTTTAGAATTACGAACAGCCACGCAAGAAAGGGGCAATCTTGGTTGTGCGTAAAGCCTGAGCCGACCCTAGACGGTCAGGGTCAAAACTTTTCGCACTTAGCTCATTATCCGTGTGATCTAATCATTTATAAATGAGTCTAACTATATAGTCCTTTGGACTATATTTTGTTGACGCTATACAAAACAATTGGGTTTCGTTTCCCTAATTTCGGCACAAGGGGGTTCTGTTTGAGCCCCCCAAAACCCCTCTTGATCCGCCACTGGTGCATGTGTCCACGTAAATGTTATCTCTATTTGAAAAATCAAAGTGCTGTCAGCACTGTAAATCGTACATCATTGAGAGGCTGGGATAGTGCAATAGTTCGCCAATCAAAAGGGCTCAAATTTGGACAATAAAAGTTGGTAAAATCTTTAAATTTGTGAGTTTTTTGTCTTAACACTCCATCTTTTCGAGGACATCACCAGCTCATCCAACCTCGTGGGTCCGATTTTGAAAGTTTGCTGATTCGATAGCCCTCTGCTAGTCTAAATTATTTCTTAGCAGATTTTTACGTTGTTGTAAAGAGCACGCGCCAAGCTAAAAGCTTGTCTGTTAATATTATTCCTCTCTCTATAGAGTTTAAAAGCCTGTTTAACAACAAACATTTTGCATTTAACTATTTACAATTTTGATTACCAACATGTTTGTATTTCAAGCATTGGGTTTTCCCAAATACTGTAAATGCATTTTCCCTCAAGAAACACGTGAAATCGCCAACTATACTATTTATATCTTTGGTTTCTGACCAATCGATTAAATCTAGCAGCACTCTATGATTATTCATGAGTTGTTCTAAAAATAGATCGCTCTTACTGCTATCCTTTACCAGTTTATCGTATGTGTTTGTCGGTTTATTTGTTGTTGAATAATTTTTCTTCATACTCAAATTTGAATTTATTGAAAATAGGATTGGAGCGTGATCAGAGTGCTCATTGAAATCAAATATTTCAAAATTATTTCTATTTGTTAACACATGCGAACAAAAAGTAAACTTCTCACGCTCCCTGTTTGAGTGCAGACGACTATTGACTAATGACAAACAAGTTAATTGACACATTTCGAGCAGACGATGTCCATTTACGCGTGGGTTTTGACCCAGTGATAATCATAACAGAATTTGATTGGTTGTCAGCCCTACAACTGGTAAATGACCGTTCGAGAAAGTTCAGAGCAGTAATATTGTAAGTGCTACAAATTAATTATACAGTTAACCTATTGTACGTTTCAACTCCTTTACTCAACCGAAAATCTTGTTATAAACACTGAAACTACCAACTGGTAATAACTAAAAGCGAAAATTACATCAAATTTTGTATTAGCCTCTTCTCTATTTGTCGAAAAGTAAATAAGGTATAAACAAAGTTTGTAGATTGTGACTGAAAAGGCCGTTTCTTCGGTGTTTGAAAACACATAATTTGGTTTGAAGACATTGCCCAGAAGATAAAGGTAAAAATGTACTGGGTCAAACAGACTGGATTTCTGAAAAACGGTAAATATAAATGCGAACTGCTTCGCAGTACGATTTAACTAGTATCAAGCTGTAATAAAGTTCCAGTCTAAACTGAACAGGTGCGCGTATGGCACCAGTCTATTTGTAGGAGAATCAAAATTCTATTGCGTCAGGAAATGCAAGAAAACAATCAATACTAAACAACAACCGATTCTAAAGTTTAACGGAAGATAGAGTAAGTTAATTTTAAATATTCGGATCATTTCTATCGCATCGACTTGTGACAATAAGCCAATAAACATCGTTCATCATGATCCATTGGCCCGAATTACGGTATCGACTCAATCCAGCTCCTTTCAATCGATCTTGGTTATTTAGAAAATGTGTTTGAAATGCAGAACATTCGCGTTCTCGAATAGCCTCTTAAAGATGGTAAAAAAAGATCGCGAATGCATTGATTAATGGGTTAAAGTATTTCAACGGGCTCTGTTTAAACACGATTTCTGGCGATACAACTCGGTAAACCCCGGCCATTTTTAGGGATTGCGCAATAATCGGACGTCAGAATTTTATTGAATTTATTAGTGCCTAAATAGGCCTATTAGACTTTCTTCTGTAAGAATTTCTCTTAACTAAGTTCAATTGTATTTTTGTAAAATTCGTTCTACTATTTTATTATACAAATCTGTTTTTATGAGTACCCATCAGTTTAGTGTCAGTTTAAGGGTTTATGTTGTAGTAATCAACAGTGGGTATACTCACGACTATGTGCCTGTTAGCTCAGTTGGTAGAGCGCCATACTTGTGTTCTGGGGTCTTGGGTTAGGGTGTATGTCCGGCACAACTTTTCCAGTAATTTACTAAATGATCCCACATGGTTTTATGGTACGCAGATTTCCATATGTGTCCATGGGACGCAGATTTCCATTTGTGTCCATATGCAACCATATATGCATAAAATTCTGTCTGTATGCATGTTTATTAGCAACACGAGTCCACGGAACGCACAAAAATAATTTCAAGTAAAGTCCTGAAATGATTTTGAAACAGTTTTCAATTTGAAAATGAACCTTCATAGTTGAAAAAATCCTTACATGCACAATTTGAACAGAAAAATATTGTTCATGACACCAGTGCAGAATGTTCAAGTAATCATGGTTATCTCGGCCCGAGAGCTTTCTTGCTTGTACTTAGCCAATTTGAGACTGCAATCTGTTATTTTTAAGGCTATTAGTTAATATTACTTCGTCTTATGAAATGATATTGAAACAAAAACCCAGAGAATTGTTTATGAACCATTACGGAGCTTTATTTTACAAACTTATTTAAAAGGATACTTTTTTTGTTCAATTTAAAAATCAAATTTGGCCTTTTACCTACAACGTAAAATTGAAACGCCGTTTACACACCGTCAATTTCCCATTTTGGAGCAGTATGGGACTGGCTCCAATTGGTTAAAAGGGGGAGGAATGTAGTGTTAGACAGTGGGTAGACTCACAACCAGGTGCCCGGCTAGCTCAGTTGGTAGAGTGCTGTACTAGATGGGGCCATAGGTTCGAATCCCATTTTGGGCACAACTTTTCCTCCTTAATTAACTTAAATGTTTAAAGAATCAAATAATACAGAGTTTCCAATGTGTATTTTCAGGTTAATGATATCTCGAGTTTAAATTAAGCTACACTGAGTCATAGTCCTTAAGATGCCAATGAAGAAATCAATACCAAGTGGAGACAGCTCAGATGATTCTGATGCCTTTTGTCCAAAAGAAAAGCGAACAAAACTGGACAAGGGCTCGGATGACTATCAACAACGCAGGGAACGAAACAACATTGCTGTGAGAAAGAGTCGAGAAAAAAGTCGTGCCAAGGCTAAGGAAACTGTTGCTCAGGTAGACCGTCTCAGGCGAGAGAATGAGATGCTAGAACAAAAAGTGACTATTTTGTCAAAAGAACTTAGTGTGTTGAAAGATTTGTTCCTGGCCCATGCTGGAAGTGTGACAGGAGATGTATGTCCAACTCCAGCTTCGACCACGGTTACTGTACAAGTGACTTCCTCATCTGATGATCACCAATACTCTGCACTGAGGCCGGAAAAATGACCTAGAGACATGTTGGACTCAAATATTGTCATGTCTTATATTTGGTCAGATAGATGTTTTATTTTCATCTTTTGTTTTGTGTATATAGTAATCATGGTACATCATTGACAAAATCTTAATCTATAGAGACATTTATTGTGATTAAGTAAAATTTATCTCCTCTATGCAGTCAATTTTATCCTTATGACAGAGTTTGATCCTAATTTGATTTTCCCACAGGCCCTCTGGACCAGTTGGTTCAAACTTTCACTGGCACTCCTCTCTGAGTACAGATCCTCTTTCTTCTTTTACAGATCTTTCTTAGCCCTCAAACAATATGTTCCCACAGAGTTTTACATCTTATGAGGTCTATACTCAGTGAGTATAGACCTCATAAAAAATTGCAGTTAGTTGTGAGTCTCACAACTAACTGTGCAATTTTTTTTCCATTTTCAAGAACTGAAGTCACTGACTGATAAAAATTCACAGGCCAAAGGACTTACATTATAGAATGATGACCAACCCTGCCTAAAAATGACAGGGCTAGGGCCTGAGGACTAGAGTTAGTGTTGACCCCTGCTATGACTGCAAGCCTTTTATAAAATTAAAATAAATCAAAATTAAAAGAAGATGAGGGGTCTGGGGCTACTGAAAAGTTAAAAATTACTATGTTTGTCTCTATCTGTGGATGAAACACTAAGAAATGAAGAAATTGCTTGTTAATCAGGGCTCTTGTTATTGTTTGATATTTTGGAGTCATTGACTCCTCACTTACAAAATTCTGGGGGTCAAATTTGAATTTAAGAGGGTCAAAAAGACAGAAAAAGCAAATCATATGTAGAATTTGCATATTTAAGAGTCAATTTAACTTTTTCTTGTAATGATATTAAACAAGTATTCAATTTGTAGCAATTTACATTTAAATTTGTGAAAATCATAGGTATAAAAACATGCTTTGACCCTTAGTTATTCCTTCTAAGTGGGTCAAAATGACCCCCTTGGGAGAAATTTTTGGGGGTCAAATTAAGATAATTTCATATGGGGGGGGGGGGTCAAAACCCTGGTTTAAGGGTCAAATACGAGCCCTGCTGTTTCATTCACTGTTTTCATAAACAATGTGAAATAATGTTGAACACCCGGCAAAAGACAACTTCAAGACGTATAATGGGATCACCAGTGGCATCTGGCGGGTATTCTCTTCTTTGTCTGGAGCATAACTCACCATTTACTCTGTCCCCTTATGTCTGATTGGCTTGAAACTTAGCAGTTATGTTGCTCTCAATATAAGGTAGTGCAGTGCACAAAACCATAACTCTACCAGGCTTAATTTTTAGCTCCACTGGCTAAAGGCCACTGGGGCTATTGTCATGGTTCGGTGTCTGTTGCTGTGTTGTTCAAAAAGAAACCTTTTAAAATTAGCCATAACTTTTGAATGGCAAGTGATAAAAAGCCTTTGTATTTCACATGATGATTGCTAAGGACAAAACCTTTCTATAGGTACAAAGTTCAATGTCATTAGTCAAGATCAAGGTCATTTTTCAAGGTGGAAAAAAATAAAGTTTAAAATAGGCCATAACTTTTGAATGGTAAGAGATAGGACCTTCATATTTCACATTATCACTGCTTGTGATAATACCTGTCTGTTGGTACTAAGTTCAAGCTCAGCGGTCAAGGTCAAATTTGATAAAAAGAATTAAAACTTTACCATTGGCCATAACTTTTGATTGATGAGTGATAGGGCCTTCATATTTCACATGATGATTGCTTTGGACAAAACATCTCTGTTGGTACCATTTCAAGGTCATCAGTCAAGGCCAAGGTCATTAATCAAGGTTTAATTTGTTGAAAAACATAATTAAACTTACAACTTTAACAATGGCCATTACTTTTGAAAGGTAAGTAATAGGCCCTTCATATTTCACTTGATAATTGCAAGCGACAAGGTATTTCTGTTGGTACCAAGTTCTAGGTCATCAGTCAGCTATTTTTCAAAGTCAACTTTATGATCCAAAATAAAACTAACATTTGCTTAAACTTTTTAATGGTAAGTGATAGGGCCTTCATACTTCACATGATAAGGACAAGACCTTTTTGCTGGTACCATCTTCAAGGTTATCAGTCAAGCTCAAAATCATTTTTCCAAGGTAAAATTTGTAAAATTACAACCAACAATAGCCATAACTTTGGATTGGAAAGTCATAAAGCCACGAAATTTCACATGTGCATTGCTTAACAATGTCAAGGTCATTGGTCAGGGTCATTTGGTGAAAGTCTCTCATGACGTAAAACCTTCACAATTTGCTTTAACTTTGGATTTTTATGTACATGTATCAAACCCCTATTAAAAAGTAAATGGCAGCCGGGGGGGGGGGGGGGGGGCATTGGTGTTTATCAAACTTATCTTGTTCTTTTAAAATCTGCTCCTCAGAAACTACGGGATGAATTTTAACCAAATTGCACAGGAGTGATCCTTGGATGACCCTCTTTCAAAGTTGTTCAAGGATATTTGAACCATTGAAACACATGGCTTCAATGGACATGGCTAATTTCCATATATGTTAAAATGTGATTTTTCTCAGAATCTAAACGATGGATATCAACCAAATTTCACTCAGGAATGATCCTTTTGTGACACTTTATCAGTCTAACAAAAAAATTGTTCTCTGATGAAAAATATATCATTTATAGGTGGAGGTCATTTCTCGATGTTATATTAACTTGAAAATCGTTTTCTCAGAACCTATATGATGGATATCAATCAAATTTCACTGGAAAGTTGCTTCAGTGACCCTTTATTAGTCAACAGGAAATTATTGTGATCAGAATATGTGAAAATTAAATGTCTTTAATAAGTTGAGGTCATTTCTCTATATGTTATATAATGAAAACTTAAAAAAAAATCTAAGAACCGAATGGATGCCAGATGGATACCAACCATTTCATTGGAATGTTCCTTTAGTGAACCTCTATCAGACAACATAAAGTTATGGTAATCGGATGAAAAAAGTATGTCTTTGATGGACAGAGGTCATTTCTCTATATATTATATGATGGAAACTTTGAAATCATTTTCTAAGAACCAAAGAGATTGATATCAACCAAATTTCACTAGAATGTTCTTTTGGTGACCCATTATCAGACTAACAATATGTATACTCAAACGCAAAAGAAACTAGGCATATTTCAAGATAAGATATATACAGTTTTATCAGTCATAAGCATTTCTGTTTTTTACCACTATATGCACATGTGTAACAACAGACACATTTGGTCAGTATTCGGTACAATGTTATTTTACGCCCAAAATAAGCAAGACGTATGATTTTCCCATGCAAATCCTTGTCACATGTTAGTTCAACTAAATTAACTCTCATTCCATTCTTGCAACTCTCAGGAGTATGAAAAACACAAAACCAATTAAAAACAAGAGGCCCAAGAGGGCCTGTATTGCTCCACTGGCTTTAAAATCTTTAGACTTTCATTAAATAAGGCTTACTATAAATGAATACATTAACACTCCAAAATCTCCTAAGACCTATTTAGTAATGATTAAATGGTTCTGGTCCATATTGCACCAAAATACTCAATCACAATGAACCTGCAACCCTTGACCAATCTTATTAAAACATAAGGTTCAGAAGATGTCGTTCAAAGATTTCGGGCCCAAATAGGCCCCACCTGACATGCCCATATTTATGGACCAAACAAAATTTCTTGAACAATTTAAGTAAATAGTCACCCAAGAAACATTCTGGTAAAGTTTCATTGAAATTGGCTGAGTGGTTCCTGAGGAGATATCGTTCAAAGATTTTGGCCTCAATATAAGCCCCGCCCTGCCACGCCCAAATTTATAGGCCTATCAAAATTAAGCAAATAATTTTTAGCTCCACTGGCTGAAAGCCACTGGGGCTATTGCCATGGCGTTGTGTCTGTCGTGCATCCGTCCGGTCGTAAACTTTTCTTTAAAAATCTTCTTCTCAGAAACTACTTGATGGATTTCAACCAAACTTGACAGGAATGATCCTTGGGTGACCCTCTTTCAAAGTTGTTCAAGAAATTTTGATCCAATGAAAAACATGCATTTTATGGGCGTGGCTAATTTCCAAATATGGTAAAAAGTGAGTTTTCTCAGATTCTAATCAATGGATACCAATTAAATTTAATATGAATGATCCTTGGGTGACCCTTTATCAGTCTACGAAAAATCATTGTAATCGGATGGAAAATATGCATTTTATGGGCGGAGGTCATTTCTCTATATGTTATATAGTGGAAACTTTGAAAATCACTTTCTCAGAATGTAACTGATGGATATCAACCAAATTTCTCTGGAATGATCCTTGAGTGACCCTTTATCAGTCTACAAAAAATCATTGTGATCTGATGGAAAATATGCATTTTATGGGCGGAGGTCAATTCTCTATATGTTATATAGTGGAAACTTTGAAAATCATTTTCTCAGGATGTAACTGATGGATATCAACCAAATTTCACTGAAATGATCCTTGAGTGATCCTTTAGCAGTCTACAAAAAATCATTGTGCTCAGATGAAAAATATGCATTTTATTGGCGGAGGTCATTTCTCTATATGTTATATAGTTGAAACTTTGAAAATCATTTTCTCAGAATGTAACTGATGGATATCAACCAAATTTCACTGGAATGATCCTTAAGTGACACTTTATTAGTCTACAAAAAATCATTGTGATCTGATGAAAAATATGTATTTTATGGGCAGAGGTCATTTCTCTATATATTATATAGTGGAAAATTTGCAAATCATTTTCTCGGAATCTTATTTTTGAATATCAACCTACTGATCAAATATGGCAAAAAGTGAGTTTTCTCAGATTCTAATCAATGGATACCAATTAAATTTAATATGAATGATCCTTGAGTGACCCTTTATCAATGTACAAAAAATTATTATGATTGGATGAAAAATATGCATTTTATTGGCAGAGGTCATTCCTCAATATGTTAAATAGTGGAAACTATGAAAATCATTTTCTCAGAATGTAACTGATGGAATCATTTTCAATATCAGTAGAACCCCTAATATCTAAAAGTCTAGTCAAAACATTTATTTGCTTTTACAAGAATTCCAAGCCTGTGGAGCGACTCAAGCCATTCATGGCTTTCTAGTTAAAAAGAGACACTCAAGGAACATTTTGGTAAAATTTCATTTAAATCAGCCAAGTGGTTCAGGAGAAAATGTTAATCGAAAATTTCGGGCTCAAAATAGGCCAAGCCCATATTTTTAGTCCAATCAAAATTTCTTGAACAATTTAAGTAAAGGGTCACCCAAGGAACATTCTGTTAAAAATTCATTAAAATCGGCCCAGTGGTTCAGGAGGAGATGTCGTTCAAAGATTTCGGGCTCAAAATAGCCCCGCCCTGCCATGCCCATATTTATGGACCAATCAAAATTTCTTAAACAACTTAAGTAAAGGGTCACCCAAGGAACATTCTGATAAAAGTTTCATTGAAATCGGCCCAGTAGTTCAGGAGGAGATGTTGTTCAAAGATTTCGGGCTCAAAATAAGCCACGCCCATATTTTGTGGACCAATCAAAATTTCTTGAACAATTTAAGTTAAGGGTCGCCCAAGGAACATTCTGTTAAAGTTTAATTGAAATCGGCCCAGTGGTTCAGGAGGAGATGTTGTTCAAAGATTTCGGGCTCAAAATAAGCCCCGTCCTGCCACGCCCATATTAATGGGCTTATCAGAATTTCTTGAACAGTTTAAGTAAGGGTCACCCAAGGAACATCCATGCCAAGTTTCATTGAAATCGGCCCAATGATTTGGGAGGAGAAGATTTTTAAAGATTTCAAAGTGAAAAAATGCCACACCCTGCCACGCCCATATTTTGGGGCCAATCAAAATTCTTTGAACAATTTAAGAAGGGGGCCATTCAAGGATCATTTCTACCAAGTTTCGTTAAAATCCGCCCATTGATTTGGGAGGAGAAGATGGTTAAAGAAAAAGTTTACGCATGGACGCACGACGGACACTCCACCATGACAATAGCTCGCTGGCCTTCGGCCAGTGGAGCTAAAAATCAAAACTTGCTATGCTATGGCTTTCTTAACTCCAGCCATTTGAAGCATTGCGGATACTGCCTGTGCCTTTAATTGCAACAGAAACACTATCAATAATCTGCATGCAAGGTTCTGGCAAACAGGCACAGTTGCAGATGGGCCTCAAAGTTGCAGGCCTTTAGTTACTGATGCCTGATTAGACTGTCACTTTGAATCGATAAACGCTAGACTCCGGTTCCAGATGGCTATTGCTACAACTAGGCAGTACAGTGTAAGCAGGGACACCGTTCTCAGACGACTTTGTCATCTCGATACGAGCCAGATGACCTTAGAAGCATACTCACGCAGTAATTGCACTACTTATCTGCACTTGGCACAGAACCTCCATTGGCATCAGTGGAATCAATCTCTCTTTTCCTATAAGTCTAGTTTCAACCTCAGTGTCTATGATGGCAGAGTGCGGATGTATAGGAGAAGAGGTGAGTGATTCACTAAAGCCTGCATTGTTGAAAGACACAGGTTTCGTGGGGGCAGCGTCATGGTTTGGAGTGGGGTAATAGGGAATTTGAAAACCTAACAGGTAATTGTACACGTCAAACTCGATGCGGCCGAGTGCATTAATCAGGTGTTTAGACCTGTAGCTGTTCCATTCATCTGCCAGCACATTCCTGTCACATGTTTGAATGATATTTATTGCCTGCATATGACTGGCATCATGCGGCCATATATGAATATGAATAAAACCTCAATTTAGTTCATTCAAAAACCAGATTTACTGATATTTCAAACTTTGTGTATTTTTAGCTCACCTGAGCACAACATGCTTAAGGGGAGCCTTTAGAATCACCCCTAGTCCATCTTCTACAATCTCAAAAACTTCTGAATTTAACCAGAATGTTCCATAGGTGACCCTTTTTCAGCTCACCTGAGCACAACTTGCTCAAGGGGAGTCTTTAAGAACAACAATCTTAAAACTTCTTCTTCTCCTAAACAACTGGGCAAATTTCAATGAAATTTACCAAAATGTTCCTACCAAAATTTTGATTGGCCCATAAATATGGGCATCGCAGGGCGAGACTTTTGTTAAGCCTGAAATCTTTGAATGGCACCTCCTCCTGAACCACTAGGCCAATTTCAATGAAACTTGACCAGAATGTTCCTTTGATTACCCTTTTCAAAAATTGTTTCGCAAAATCTTGATTGGTCCATAGATATGGGCCTGGCAGGGCCGGGCTTATTTTGAGTCTCCTTAGTAACGAATGGGTGGGAAGGGTCTATTTTCACTTTAAATTTTTGAAATAAGGTCTCATCTTCTACCATTAGGCAAATGTAATTGAAACTTTGCCAGAAAGTTACTTAGATGAGATCCACTGGACCCACGAATTATTGGTGAGTGATTTAGGGCCATTCTTGCCCTCTTCTTTAAAATAGTTTGCGAATTTTTGATTGGCCCAAATATATGGGCTTGGCAGGGCGGGGCTCATTTTGAGCCTGAAATCTTTGAACGACATCTCCTGAACCACTGGGCAGATTTCAATGAAACTCTACCAGAATGTTCCTTGGGTGACCCTTTTTGGAAATTGTTCACAAAATTTTGATTGACCCTAAAATATGAGCCTGGCAGCGTGGGGCCTATTTTGAGCCTAAAATCTTTGAACATCTCCTCCTTAATCTCTAGGCGGATTTCAATGAAACTTTACCAAAATGTTCCTTGGGTGACCCTTTTCAACAAGTGTTTGTGAAATTTCTATTGGCCCATAATTATGGGGGTTGCAGGGCAGGGCTTTTTTTGAGCCCGAAATTTTTTAACGACATCTCCTGATCCACTGGGCATTGTTGTGGATAATTGAATTTTCTGCCCTTTGGTACCAAATTTGTTTAGGTTTAGGTCATAGATGCCTGCAAAAAGTCCCCAAACACAATGCCTAGTTTCTTTTGCGTTTGAGTATATTTAACAGACAGAGGTCAATTTTCTATGTTATTCATCGGTCTTGCATTTTTCTTTGCAGGAATATTTCAGCATGGGACACACAAAACACTTACTTCCTTGAAATAAACATTCATTCATTCACTTAAATTCTTGTATTATCTAATCAGTAGATTCAGGCCTGTGGAGCAAAACGGCTGCTCAAGCAGCTCTAGCGGAGTTATTTCCCTGTGTTTTTCATACTTGGGCGTCAAGCATTGCAACAGGTATGTCTTGTGACAATTCGCCACCTTATTAACCCTTGTCAAGCTGAATTAAAATCCTCTTTCAGAATTGCACTCATATCAAAGTACTGAAAGACCTAGAATCCAAGGGTGTAGATAATCTTTCTTTATGAAGATACAATTTCATTAACAACTCTGCCTTGAAAGGGGACAAACAGGTGGTGTTGACTAAGATCAGACTGCACATAGGTGCAGGCTGATCTTTGTCTTTACCTTCTGTCAAAACAGGAATATTCCGGGTTCAGCATGACAAGGGTTAAGAAAGATGAACTAACACAACTACAGATGAAGAGCATGGCCGAGAACCAAATGACACGGCAATTTCAGAAAATTGTCTATAATTTTATTGATACAAAACCAATTTAACCAGAGAAGGTGGAAGTAAAGGTACACTAGATGATGCTAAATACCAAATATGCACCTCAATTTAAGTATGCTCATATCAAGACTGTTAAGTACCAAAAACAATAGTGTACTTCCTTGGTTCATGGGCAACAACTGTATAAGGTTTAATGATTCTAAATCACTTCGTTCTTTAGTAAGAGTTCAGAAACTAAAATGGTCTATGGACAGAAAGACAGATATGATAAAACCAATATACTCTCTTCTTTGTTTTAGGTGGTGGTATAAATATAGCATCTTATGAGATTTCCTTTGAGAATACCATAATATAGTCCAGAGTTGAAAGGTTATTTATCAAGTCTTAGCTATGAAAGCATTCTTATGAATTAACAAGAGGACCATGATGGTCCTAGATCCCTCACCTGCGTCTCTTTGACCCCTGGGACATCACATTAATTAAATAGGCAGATGTCAAAAAGAAGATAATTTCTACATAGGACCAAAACCTTGGAATGTTTTCAGCCAAGAGCAAGACAGATATGCCTTGTCACTCTTTGATTCTATGTAAAACAGGATGCACCCAGGTGGAGCCCAAATGTTACCCCAGGGTCTTGATATGAACAAACTTGGTAGAGGTCCATTAGATAATGCTACAAACTAAATATGAAAGCTGTCTGCCTTCTGGTTTCAGAGTAGAAGATTTTTGAAGGTTTTCCTATTTTCACCCATTGATATGAACAAACTTGGTAGGGGCCCACTAGATGATGCTACATACCGAATATGAAAACTCTGTGCCCCCCTGCTTTCCGAAAAGAGGATTCTTAAATATTTTCTCTCTTTTATTCTATGTAAAAAAGGTTGCACATGGTTTGAGCCCAAATATTATCCTAGGGTCTTAATATGAACAAACTTGTTAGAGGTCCACTAGATGATGCTACATACCAAATATGAAAGCTGTCTGCTTCCTGGTTTCAGAGAAGAAGATTTTTTTGAAGATTTTCATTTTTACCCTTTGTGCTAAGAAGAGCTAGAAGGGATTCGCCTGGGTAAAGCCCAAATATGACCCCTTGGTCTTAATATGAACAAACTTTGTAAAGGCCCACTAGGTGATGCTACAAACTAAATATGAAAGCTGTCTGCCATCTGGTTTCAGAGTAGAAGATTTTTTAAGATTTCCGCTCTTTGATTCTATGTAAAAAGGGTTGTGCCCAGGTGGAGCCCAAATATATCCCCAGGGTCTTGATATGAAAACAGTTGGTAGAGACCCACTAGATGATGCTACATACCAAATATGGAAGCTGTCTGCCATCTGGTTTCAGAGAAAAAGATTTTTGAAGATTTTCATATTTTCACTATTTTTGTTAAGGGTAAAGGGAAAGTTAAGGGTGGATTTCATTTTTTTGAACAACTTTGGTAGAGCTTGACCCAAGGAACATCCCAGCCAAGTTTCATCAACATTGGCCCACTGGTTTAGGAGAAGAAGATGTTTAAAGAAATTGTGGACGACCGACGACAGACATTGTACGAGGCTTGAAATCCACATTTATTAAAAAAAATTATGAAATATCAATCATCAAGATATTTCCAGTATGATCTACGCAGTCGTTTGTCAATCATCCTCTCTTTGAGCCAGGATGGAACATCATTACCAATTCTGTAGATATTTGGGTACTTTTTAGGGGCTGGACGGGGTTTAAAAGGCTCTGCATTCTTCAGTTTTTCTATCAACACTTCCTCATTGATGTCTTTCACATCTCTGTATCGATCCATATACCTGTAAGAGAAGACTAGTTTATCTTTTCCACCAGAAAAGCAACTTCCAATATCCCATATCCTTCTGAGTTAAAATTTTGTTTCAAACACATGGTAGACTTTTAGGACATTTCAACTAGTCTGACTCAACATTTCCAATTTATCTGTGGCAAAATATATTGTGACAACTGTAATCTTGTTTTACATTCAAGAGATAGAGAGTGTTTGTTGATTTCATTACAGTATGAAACTAACTAGAGTTGATTGAGCAGCTAATTTGCTCCACAGGCCTGAATCTACTGATGATTAGGTGCTCTGACCGCCGCGATATAACTGCGAAATTGTTGAAAGTGGCGTAAAACCTATTCAAACAAACAAACTACTTACAAGTTGAAAGGTTCCCGTATTGGCCAGAGTTTCTGTTTAGGTATATAGTGTAATGGTGGGTAGAAATCATATCTAGGTTCATCCATACCTGAAACACATGCAAGGTTTTGGTATGTGATCAACAAAATGGGGTCCCAAGGACTCAAAGGTTTGGCTCAAAGAAGTCCTAGTTAAAGAATTGGGAGTCCATGTTTGGATCTATTCATATGATTTTGTAGATATTAAATAACTCCCTAGATTAAGCTACATAATGTATTGAATATGAGTACCAATGGGATCAGCTTCAACAAGAGCTGTGCTTGATAATTAAGGTTGCTTTAAATCAAAGGTAAAAAGTTACTTGCCAATTTCAAGTTTTTATGAAGGAAATTATTGCCTTAACAATTTGACCTTGAATTTGACCAGAGCCTAGTTTTAATTATCTACTGAAAGGTCTTGTCAAAAGTATTAAACATATGAAATATGAAGATAATATTACTAACCAAATCAAAATTATGGCCAATTTCAAAGTTTAAATTTTCATATTTTTACCTTGAGAAATGACCTCGACTTTGACAGATGACCTTGAACTTGGTAGCAACAAAAAGATCTTTTCATAAACAAGAAGCATGTGAAATATGAAAATTAAATCTCATCCCAAATAAAGGTATGGCCAATTTAGAGTTTTTATTAGGGATGGTAACAAGTACCGATTTTACTAATGGAGTACTCGTCGACCTTTGTGATCAGATACTCGAGTACTCATTTAGAATTGACGACTTTTAATATTGTGTTTAAAAGATACTGATGCACGTTTTTTGCAGCATAACTTCCATTGAAATGAAAGCCTATCTGGTTGCTTATTTATATGGAGAAACGTTAACGCGTTTAATACATTCTAAGAGAGTGGCATTTCTCTAAAATATCCTCGTGTTATCAGCGACTTAAAATACCTTGGCTTCGGCAGACCAACACCAGGTAAGTACTACATCGATTAGCCTGAGTTACAAGGTCTTTACATGACAATAAAACACTCCGCTGATCCGCAGAGAGCTTGATCATTTCTATCAAAGGGAAATCTATTTAAAATGCATCTACCCTAAGCAGGTTATCAAACGTTAAAGGTGTAAAAAATTATGACATTGGTCGACAGCGAGAACCATAACTGTTGACACTTGATTGCAAATTTGGAAACTTATCTACGGATACGATAATTGGCAGACGCTCAGTTGTTGAATTCCTAATGTTTGTACAGCATTGAAAATTAAAGATTGATAGTTTAAAAAAGTTTAGAAAATATTTTAAAAATAGTTTGGTAATGATTTTCTTATAGTAGCTTTCTTTCCGATTACTGGATTAGGGAAATTAGTAATCAATACTCGGACATTTGATTGAGAACTCGATTAATCAGGTAATCGTTCACACCCCTAGTTTTCAATGATGGAAAGTATTGACCTTGACAATTTGACCTTGACCAAAAATCTTGTCTTAGATATCTACTGAAAAACCTTGATCTTGACTGATAACCTTGAACTTGGTACCAACAGAAAGGTTTTATGACATGCAAAGCACAGGTGAAATATGAAGACATTATCTCATTCCAATTATAAGTTATGGCCAACTTGAGTTTTTATGGTGGAAATTATTAACCTTGACAATTTGACCTTGAAGTTTGGCAAGATCCTTGCCTAAGATTTTTAATAAAAGGTCTTGTCACAAGTAATAAACATTTGAAATATGAAGGCTTTATAACATTATCGAAATCATGGCCAATTTTACAGGTGTTATTTTCTAAATTCTGACCTTGACACATGATCTTGACTGATGACCTTGAACTCAGTACCAACAAAAAGGGTCAATATGAAGACTATATCTGTAACCAATCAAAAGTTATGGCCAATATAAGTTTTTGCAGGACAAAAAGACAGCTTACCTAAAATTAATAACATTAAAGCCCCTTTTCCCATGACATTTTTTAAAACATACATTTTTGATACTTAAAAGCTAAGAGGATATGATTTACTACACAAATATGAAATTTCATAAAGTTCTGAAAATTACACTTAGAGAAATTGGCACAAAAGTAATGTTTACATTAAGGCCCCTTTTTCAATGATGCAGCCTTGAATTGAGAATTGAAGTTTCATCCAATTAGGCCAAGGGGTTCCTTCGATATGACTTCGGGATGACAGATGGACGGCCATACAGAAGTGCGCACAAGCCAGTGACTATATGCTCCACCGTAAGAGTCCTAGCCACTTTAATAGGAGTCTTAGACTTGCAAAGCCTGCATCTCTTAGAACCCTGCATTGGGGGTAAATGTTTCAGTTTAAGATCAATTTATATTTCATTGAGTAAACAACATGAGCTTTATTTTCTTAAGGACGATTTCGGGAGTTTGTTCTTGCACAACATCTTTGAGCATCAAACTCTTCCTAAAGGAGTTAGCGCTCCAAACTTGCACTTATCTTGGACGTAACAAAAACACAACAAATCCCCTCTTATTTTTCATATTTTGCGGAAAATGCTTTCATGAAGACGATTAACAAATCCTATCACTAAAAATAATTACATAAATTATCGCAGCCATTTTATTTTATGGAATAAAGGATATGACGTCAGCGTCATTTTTCTAGGTACATGTATTTGTGACGTTAACGTTCCTGCACATAATCAGACATCAAACAACATTAACAGTTGTGAATCCGATAGCAACATGTAACCGTCACATTTGATTTTGAAGGGGTTAATTTTTGAAAGTTTGATCTTGATAAATGATCCTGTCGTTGTCAAATGATCTTGTCAGATTTATAATTTCCAATGTTAGGATTAATTTTTTAACAGACCTTGGTGTATTTAAAATTAATTTGGGGATTGGGGTGTGAGCAAGTTAGATGACCTTGATCTCATCATATTACTTTGATGAAGGAATTTGACAATGCTTATTGACAAGATAAATTAGTATTCCATATGTGAGTATTCTATTTTCAATAGGCTTGAATATTTTTGAAATTACTAGATTTTTGCTTAATTTATGTAACGTTGGCCTTGATATATGACCTTGACCTTTTCATATGATTTGACCTTGGAATTTGTTGATGCAAAACAAAAAGATAACCTATTTGTTGAGGAATTCAACTTCAAAATCGATCAATTTAAGAAGGATTGAATATAATTGATTTTGTTCATAAAATTGGCACAAGAAAAAGAATCAGGAGTGATTTTTTTCATTAGCGTCAAAACTGGGTGACCTAGAATTTTGCATTTATTCTAAAAAAAAAATAGCAGGGTGACCATACCTTTTTAATATCAATATCACACGAACATATAATTATCTACAAAATATAGAAAAAATACAATTTTCTATCTCAGGGTTTTTGAGAAATTAAATCAAAAGTAATAAATTTTGAAAATATTCTCATTCATTTTCGATATTCAAAGTTTTTACGCATTTGGGATAAATACCTAAAAAATCACTATGTTTCTGTTCAATCGATAATTGTGTATTATATTCAGTGCAAATAACTTCTTATCTATGAAATCAAAATAAAATTGATAAGAGTTGTTTGATAAGATTTACTTGTGTTATGGTTTTATGTCATTACCAAGAAATGAAAATCGGGGAAAAAATCGGACAAAAATTTACTCAATACCTATGACATTTTATGACGTTTTACGAAAAATCTGATTCAGTGACCCCCTTTTTTTCTTTCCAATTTTGCAATCTCCATACTTTAATCTACAAAATATGAAAATATAAGAAAATTCTATCTCAGGAAATAAAATCTAGAAATCAGCCATAAGTGGCTTAGCCACCAGTGAAATAACAGCTTTGGTTGTTTGTGAAACCAAGGATTTACATGCAAAACTAATGATTATTCAATCCCTCAATACAACAAAATGCTGTTAACATAGGAGTGTGAAGGATTATCTTTTAAATGAAGGTCTTCTTTTCTGTAATTCCGCATCTTATAAGAGAATGGTGAAAAAATGCTCCCATTTGCAAGATGTAGAATATACTTTGAACGTATAAACCAAATCCATTCTAAACCCTTGTCATGCTGAACCTGGAATATTCCTGTTATGACAGGAAGTATAGACAAAGATCAGCCTGCACCTATGTGCAGTCTGATCTAAGTCAACGCCCCCTGTCTGTCCACTTTCAAGGCAGAGTTGTTAATGAATTTAATCTTCAAAAAGAAAGATTATCTACACCCTTGGATTCTAGGGATTTCGGTACTTTGATATGAGTGCAATTCTGAGAGAGGATTTTTATTCAGCGTGACAAGGGTTAAAAGTTGAGGTTTCCTTTTCATCTACAAATATACATGTACAAATATAAGACATTTTGATTTTTGGTCACTATTTTCCATGATGTGACATAATTTTACAAAATCAGGACAATATGTGCATGGAAATATGATGAAAATATGTGCATGGCCATTTGATAATGATCTGCCTGTGAAAAGTTCATGGAAATCCATCCTTAAATAATAGAAAACTTTGCGTCAAATGAAACTTGATTTTAAGGCAGTCAAAGAAGCAGTCCAGCAACTAGCAATATTTTGTGTCCAAGTGTAATTCAAATCAGTCCTTAAATCACAAGATTAGGATGTACAGACGGATGTAATGACCTTTCTATTAATTCTAAAAAGTAGAAACTAAAGTATACAGATAGTATTGGGTAGAAGATATTGAGCTAATATCATATCAAAGCAATTCCTTTTCCACAATATTTTCCTTGCTCTCTTTTTCTAAATATTGGATTCATTCGGATTCACTCGGCCCATCTTACGATCAACCTCGGATGTACATAGACGGACTATTTTTAAAAATTACGGGAAATCCTTGCAAAAACTCGATGACTTCAGTTAAAATGGTGTTAACCCTCGAAACTGTGAGTGAAAACATTCGACGTCGCCAATGCTACACATTTAAGTCACTGACGTGAAACTATTGTATCCTAATATAAATATCTTTAGATTCTTACATAACGGCTGAAAAAATCTTAATTTTGAGAATGATTTGTCATTCTCAAAAATTAAGATTTTTCAGCCATTATTTACAGTAAAAGATATAAATCTACAGTGCTAGTTTTTCTTACACTGTTTCCACCTTACAAAATGCACAATTTTGTTACACACCAATCCACCTTACAGATCTGAGGTCTGTTGCAGTTTAGGGAAATGGCCGAGTGATGTTCCGAATGAGTTAGATTGTGTAGGAATGGATAAAATGGAAGCTATTTTAACTCAGTCCGTCTACAGTTTTGTCTATTATTATTATCTCACAAAGAGGATTCAATCCTTACCTAGTATATTGTGGAAAGTATTTCGTACTGACTCGTCGTATTCACACTGGAAGAATGACAGACCAACAGGTGTCATGGCATCTTGATGTGTTTGGAGAAAACTGAATGTATCGAATGTTCTCTCTCGCAAGGATGTGCTTTAATTACAAAACAATAGTAATTTACCCTTGTCATGCTGAACCCTGAATATTCCTGCTTTGGCAGGAGCTATAGACAAACATCAGCCTGCACATTTGTGCAGTCTGATGTTAATCTACACCACCTGTTTCTCATTTTCAAACCAGAATTGTCAATAGATTTAGTTTTTCAAATAAAAATTGACCTACAGTTGAAACTTTCAGTGCTTTTTGCGCTTTGATTTTGATGAAAATTTTAGCTAAAATTTATTCAGCATGACAAGGGTTAAGATAAGAAGACGACGATGGTCCCGTATTTTGCTTACCAGTATATGTGAGTCCTACTTTATAGCAAGATGAGTGTGAAACAAACATGCCCCCAAAACAGATTTTTTTCCCCAATCTTTGCCCCTGACAGGTGACCTTGTCACATGACCTTGACTTTGGTATCATCAAATGTGTATCAATGAGATCTACTATATAAATATGAGCATTGAGTATTTAAAAGTCTAGATCTTGAACTAAGTGGCAATGTTAAGTTTTTGGTTAAGTTTTGCAGACAGACAGATGGACAACATAAAAACAATATGCCACTGATTTTATTGATGCCAGGATATAAAAACTCCTTCTCCTCTATGATGTTCATAAGATTCCAAAACTTAGTTCTGCCATTTTCATGCAAGATTGATAATAACCTTGAACAATTAAGCTAGATCATTGTACAATATTTAAAAAAAATATTCAAACTTAAGATTTAAATGTTAAGCATGAGAGGACATTTTTTTCTTATTTTATCTGTATTTTCAAACAAGTCATTTCAACATAAAAAGTTTTTATTAGGTTTATAATTTGAATCATTTTTGGTAGAAAACAATAAGTTAATGGTACATGCAGGATAAGAAAGGATCAGGTATAACTGTTTGTGAAGAAAATATTTTTCCAGTTTTCCCTTTAATCATTTTCCACAGTAAAGAATCCAAACAACACAGGGCTTTTTTTTTTACCTTTTGAACAATCAACACCTTTTGACAGGGGCCATATGGTAATACTACCGATAAAATGTGAAAAAGACTGTTGGTTCAACAATACTTATTTCCACATGGTTTTTTTTTTAAAAGCACCTCTCATATAGATATGAAGGAGACATTTAAAAAAAATTAATCAAAATGGCCAAGCAATCAATGAAGTCAATATTGCTTGAGTAACCACTTCTATTAAAAGACCATCATAAAAAATCCCTTCATTGTAAGCAGTATCTGTTAAAAATCTTAACTTAAAATGTCATCATTCCTCAACAGAAAATTGTTTATTATTGAATTGTATGTTGTTGAAAACCAATAGAATCCCCGTAGTGGGTTTGAACATCATAGGATTCAGTTAAACTTTAAGAGAATCTATACATGCAATCAAAATTTCCTGTCTTATTCATCAAATTTTGTATTACGTGACCATTTCCAAAACATTTAACCTTTTTATGGTCCCCTAAGTGGTTGCTTAACACAAGTTTTACTGTACTTATTATCTTTACATTTGAATTGTTTTGTCCCCTAGAAATTAAAAGTCAAAGGGTCAATGACTCATTTCTATTTACCAGTTAGAAGATCTCTGTTCCTTTGAGAAGTCAATCTTTCTGTCTTGTTTATACAGAACAAACACGTATCTATGGAGCCCTGTGCCTCGTACTGGGAAAGGAACTAAATAATCACACAAAACGTCTCCCTTGTCTACTGCTCCTCCCGGTATATTTCCTCTGAAAATGTCATCAAAATATTATAATATGAGTCTTTGTGTGACATTTCCAACAATTTGAAATGCTGGTGAGGTTCAAACATTGAGAGGTATAGACAGTCATGATGGTCTACAGATACTTTGAGACCTTATATAACTACAAAGCGCATAGTGAAGACTCTGGTCAGACTGTGCCGATGAACAGGCTGGCCAGAGTCTTTGCTTTGCGCATATTTGAAATTGTTAGAAATCTTTTGCACAGGCTCATATCCCTTTGTTAATGTACTCTTTCGTACATTTTAACCCTCTTAATGCTGAAATCCTACTTTGGCAGAAAGTTTAGACAAAGATCTGCCTGCACATATGTTCAGTCTGACCTTAATCTATACCATCTAATTTTGTTTTAAACCAGAAAAGTGTAATAATCAATTTTTCAAAATAAATACTTACTCACAATTAGGGCACCGAATGTTTTCAGCACTTTGATCTTAATTCAATTTTGCCTATGTATTTATTTAGTTTAACAAGGGTTAACATCTTTTGTGATTGAAGTAAATTAGCCTAAAAAATGCTCTAGACTTTTTTTCAAAGAAGATACATGTACATTTTGACCTGACTGAAAAACAACAAAAATGGGACCTGTTCGGTCCAGGCCCTTAGTTATTATTGGCATTTCATTCAATAATATTTTTCATGATTTTTGGCCCTGAAAATTAATTAAACAGAGGTATCTTACATAAGCCAATGTAGATATTCCTTATTTTTGTCTTGAAGATGACTATCCGGGGCTGTCATACACAATGTATACAAGCTATCCTCCTCTGCCGGGTACACAACTTTTGGAGTTGACTTTACCTACAAAATAATCAAATACTGTAGCTAACATGCAATTAAGGGAGGACTGTTAGTATGTGTAGCTGCTTTGCTGCATGTCTGCAAGGCATATTATCATTTGTTGGCAATAACACTGTTAATAACATTTCTATTCTCATTAAAGTTTATATCAACTTGTCTTAATAACTTATTGAACAAGCCCTTGCAAGCTTTATAACATATCTATTTTTGACAAGGTTAAGATCAGCTTGTCTCAAACAAAGTCAAGTAATTGACGATTTTTTCTCACAAAAATGCTAGTGATGTATGCTAAAACCTGTATGGGGAATACCATATCACTGCAATGCGTACATCCAAAGACATATTTATGTCATTAGAATGAGATCCTACACATGTGTGAAACAAGGACATCTCTGAGCAGGGGTATGGAATTCCCATGCATGACTTGTCCAACATGGGCTTTTTCACTTTCAGGTGGATTCACTTTTCTAAGCCACTTGTCCATGGACAAAAAAACCAGAGCAAATCTTGGAATAGTACTAAAAAGATCTATGAGAAAAGCCGTCCTCATGTTGGTATCAAAGTTAGAAAGCATGGTCTTTAATGAAGAAAATGCTGGGTTACAGCATTTTCTTCCATAACAAATATGTTTACTCAATATATACTATTCCATTTTTTAGGGAAAAGTTTATTTTGATCCTAGACAAGTAGGAAATTGACTTTTATTTGTCCATGGACAAGTGGAGAAATTTTGTATTTCCACACCTCTGTCTCTGAGGGCCGTTTTCTATGAAAGACCAGGGTAGCTTTGATTTTGAAATTGATTTTCTCACCTCTGACGGAGGTAGTATATTGCCATAGAAGACAGGATTGACTTGGTTCGGTTCATTTTCTACCTCGTATAACACATCTAGCGGTATTTGTGGGTAAAAATAGGCATTCCTGTATAAATCTCTGTATATACCATAATGATCTGCGACTGTGTATATATTCTGCTGTCTGTCTGATTGAAAGCTTTCTGATTCATAATTATCTACTGGAATATTTACTGAAACAAAAAAATGGAAAGTTTTAGACATGTTAAAATCTGGAATTTGTAGTGACTAGATTGAAGTGTTTGTGAAATGTTTAAATAATGGAGTTCTCACTTTGCATTGGCTAAATTTAAAATGAATCTCTAATAAGGATATAAAGGGAGATATTCATTATGACTTGAAATTAACAGGTTTGTATTTAATTGAAGTCTTACACTGCTTCAACAAGATTGCAATTATTTGGTTACACCGTGGTTTCCAGGGGCCAGTTTTACATATACTAAACTTCTTAAGAACAAATTAAATGTGATTCAAAATCAGATATTGTACCTGGTATTTTCATTCATTGTTAGATTCTGCCTTGCAAATTCTTATTGGAATCTATTAAGGTACTACTAAAGAAGCAAATTTAATTTTTGACATACAAATAATGATTGAAAGATGTTTAGTAAAACAAGTCTCCGAAGTTTCTGACAAGTAAAGCCACAGTTTATTGGAGCCATCAGATGCCCATCCCTCCTAGGCAAACTATCATATGCCCTTTATTTATGGGCGACATAAGTCACTATGACCTAAGCTAAAGATGAAAGTTTAACAATACATAACTCTCAAGTGATTGACAACCAAAAATGTTACCGACAAGGGCAACTATTCTCAGCATTGAAAATACCATAGGGGTCCGAAATTAACCCCCCGACCACCATATAGACCAATAATATTGGTGGTGTGTGTGTGGGGGGGGAGGGGGGGGGGGGGGGGTCATTTCGGACTCTTATGTAAAATATTACAGGCATATACTAATATTTCCTAAAATAAATTACTAATAAATGACTATGTATAGGTCAAAATTCTGAAAGGTCCAAACAAATCAAATGCAACAATAAGTTCAATGGGAAGTTTTAAATTTCCATATAAATGTATTTAATCTTGGAAAAATGACCTTGACCTTGATTAGTAACCTTGAAAAATAGTACCAACTGAAAGATCTTGTCCCAAGTAACCATTATGTGAAATGAGAAGGCTCTATCAATTACCATTCAAAATTTATGGCCAAAATTAAAGTGATTTTTCTTTTGAACTATCAGACAGAGTAACAGACAAATAGAGAAACTAACAGGGCAAAAACAATATGTATCTGGCCTATTGATGTGGGGACATATAGGAAGAAATTACTTTCAACAAGCAACATGTTCTTACAAGAAATTTCTTTTTTCCACAATATTTTCTACCATATATGATTGTTTTCTTCACAAATTAACATAAAAGTTCTAATACAGCCCCATGCTCTAATTTCACCCCATCCCCTTTTTCAGACATCTTTTTGACCAAATTTTATATGATTTTCGAAAAACTTAAAGCCTTTAATAAGACGAAATTCCCACCAAATCAAGGTCACAATGATTTCAGCAGAGTGTAAATGTAACTTTACCTAACCAAATGTTAAGTTTTTGTGCTAATTCAATGCTTGCATTAATGATTTGCTTTCTTTTATTTTCCTAATGTACTGTACCCTAGATTATTCAAAATGCCTGTATTTCTGAGACATGAAAGAATGGATAAAAATGCAGTATAATAAGCATTTTTGGCCATTTTCCACGTCTCAACAACTGTAATCTCTAATAAACCCCCATCTCCTTGTAAAAGAAAAATGGTTATTCTAATAAACCCCAGGGATTCATTAGAGCTTTTACAGTACATCAACCGTTCATTGCTGCCTGTTAAACCTTCTTTAATTTCGGACGCCTACTTACACTCCCTTTTCCTAGCTTTTCTTTCTAAAGTGGCAAGATCTTTTTTTTCCCTCAGTTTTCTGAATTCTACGCTGTCAACTAGCTTTATTTTAGTTCCTGGATAACCAATATTAGGTCTTGCTTCACTCAACTGGTCTTTTCCCTCAAGTTCTGTAAAAGATATAGAGGATATTGATTGAGTGGTCATGGAATACTGAATTTATCAAACAAGTCATCTAAAAATAGATAAAAACAAGGCTGTGCCAAGTTTTTATCTGTTTTAGATGACGAGTTTAATAAATTTTGTATTTTATGAGCAAAAATTTTATATCGTATTTATAATATGACCTGAATTTTTGCGAAAATCATCTAAATACTTGAAATTCAACACTTCAGTATTCCGCGAAACTTATTACACCGTTTAAAACTGACGTCACAATATATACATGACATAATTTTGCAGTTACAAAATAGCGTCGCTATTTGCTCTGAGCTCATTTGTAAGTTATTCCACTAGTGTAATAACAATTGTGTAATGTCAAAAATATTCAACAGGGTTATTTCACTCCGGCAACGTAGGTCATATTATAAAATCCCTTCTTATCTACTGTTTGCTGAACCTATGAGGTTACCATGACATTGCCGTTTCTGTGTTGGTTCAAATCCCAGTAGAGTCAGAAATATTATTTTTCCAATATAGTTGATAAACATATTACAGGGTTTGACTTCTTTTTGCCTCCAGCCTGAAGGATCTGTAAGCCCAAAATATAATAAGTCCTCCTTGATAACAAGAGGTCCTGCATAAAAACCATGTTTGTTTTTTGGCAACTTAAGTGATAGATTGCAAGGAAAACATTGTAGAAAAAGAAGAAATCACTTTTGACATGCAATTTCTCTTTCTTCTACAATGTTTTTCATATGGTTATGCAAATTTTATTATTTTTTCAAAACTGGACGGATTTGAAATACCTAGTTCTTCCATTTATAACAGGTCTGAAGGGCCTGCAACATGGTAACATCTACCAGTCCTCAGGCCTGAGGACTGGTATTTGTTTCGATCCCTGCATTAGTTGCTGCCACAGATGAGAGATAAGAATATCATCTTATTAAATTTTTTACAATTGTTGCCCATTTGCCAAAGAAATGCTTCATTATTTAGTTCACAATTGAACTTTGTCCAAAAAATGTGTTCAGAATACATCATTTCCTTAGCTCAAGGGCAACGATTGCACATAGTTTGATGATTCTAGGACGATTGGTTCTTGAGTTAAAGTCCTGGAAAGAAAAGTCTAGAGGTGGACAGGCATTGTGAAACTAAATATGAGTCCAGGCCACTTGGTTCTTGTGTTATAGTCCATGAATGAAAAGTCTACGAATGAACAGACATTGTGAAACTAAATATGATTCTAGGCCAATCGGTTCATGGGAGTCCAGAAACTAAAAGTCTAAACACAAGGCTTTACCCAAGTTCTTTGAGAAAAGGCTCCTAGCAATATTTTGGGGGAAAAACTAGGCTCCTAGCAATATTTTGGGGAAAAAACTATCAACTATTGCAATTTGGGAGTTTTTTTATGTACAAGTTGATTTTTTTGGCTTTTTCTTGTTAATAATATATAATTTTTATGGCCTAAATTGGGCCCCTGAGAGAGAGCAGAAAAAGCCGTGAAACGTATGATTGAACAGATGGACAGACATGGTTAAACCCCTACCTTGGTGAATATAATTTAATAATCTTTATTTATAGTCAGGGTTTGTATGAAGTACAGTTAACAATTAACATTACCTATGCATTTCAAGCCAGGGTGAACCCTCCTTGAGGCTCGAGCATGTTGTGCTCAGGTGAGTAAAAAAAGAAATGTTGTATTTGATTGTAATTATTTTTAAAATAAAAATATTTTATCTTGGAGGAACTGTTAAACAAGGTTTTCCCCAAAATAAAAACTAAGACTCCCTATTTTAAGCTAGGTTAACTTGATTTTATTAGATGGGTCTCTGGTTTCCGAGAAGTTATTGTCAAACACAGAAAGATTGCAAGGAGAAATGGTGCGAAATGGTCATGGTGCGAAACAATATGATAAAATTATCTGACTTTTAACTCGTTCTGTGAAAGGTTCCGAAAGCTGTTTAATTCTGTCGATCATGGGCCTTTTGACTTTAAATCTCGCCTGTTGCAAAAAGCACGGACATTCTCGGAGAGATAAACGGCCAATAGATTGATTCAG
Organism: Fragum whitleyi; assembly: GCA_948146395.1. Lineage (NCBI taxonomy): Eukaryota > Metazoa > Mollusca > Bivalvia > Cardiida > Cardiidae > Fragum > Fragum whitleyi. The sequence continues at coordinate 53,778,902 of OX411552.1, read as the reverse complement.
AATGCTCATTTCGGAGCTAGGTCAAAGTTGTTGTTGTTTTCATGAGCAACCGGAAGTTGTTTACTCTTCAAAAGGTGTCAGACCGGCCTCGCCATCAACTATCAACATCAAATTTAAAATACTTCAAAGAATTGGAATCGACGCGGAAAAGTGGTTACCAAATGGCAGATCCAGGATTACTCTGAAAGGGGTTTCTAACATACTACTACCGACAGGGTTTCAAGGAACCGATTTGCGAGTCTGATTGGACTCACAAATAAATGCCGGCCAAGACTCGACCCTCAAATGGCTATCATCAGGCTTATCGGAAAGTCGGCAGCATGCTCTGGAGTATGGATAACTGCAACTGCAGCCGAATTGAAGACCGTTTTAAAGTCTCAAATTTACAGTGAAGTTGATACCCAAATGAAAATGTCTATCCGTGAAACTGCGGCAATGGACAGGCCACCATCAACTTATGGATGCGGGCAGCCTGCAACTATCTCAGTTGGTGGTTCCTCGGGTTAGAACAACAAGGTATGGTAAGAAGAACCCAGGCCACCTGGGTGTGGAACAGCCTAGCTGGGGGAAATGCGCAAAGTGGGCGAATCCAAAGGCATCAAAAGGCTGATCCGCACTTGAGCCCCGTTTTACGTATTTAACCTCTTACGAAAAATAGAAAAAAATGTTGCGGCCAAAAGCACTATCAAAGCTGGTGTTTTCATTCATCGTTAGATTCTGTCTCGCTTTATCTCATTGGAATCGTCTTTAGAAGATGTTTCAAATGAGATGATGCATGTTAAAATCCCATATCTGTTTTATGAATGGAGTCAAAATAATTACTTGCATAACCACCGTTTTGGACCCGAGTTTGGCCAACGGTTGTAGGAGTACATGGTTAGCACTTTTGACAGTATGCTGTTAAGATATGGGTCAATTTTATCATGCCAACCGTCATGCAGTTGCTTGTGACTCTTTTCAACAATGTTTTGGCTATATCGGTAAAGGTAGGTTTGTCGTGTGTTTCTTAACTGTTCGTACTCATCTAGAGCTTCTTTTTGAGCTCCACTAGACTAAGCCCGGCGGAGCTTATGTCGTGGCGAGTCGTCTCTTGTTAGTCCCTGCGTAAACATTTCATTTAAACATATTCTCACTTGGAACTACTGAGCAGAATTTCACGAAATATCACAGGAATGATCCTTGGGTCATGCTCTCTCAGATTCCTTCGTTAAAGTCTGATCGGGTTGATAACTTTAGTGATACGTGCTGTCGAGTCACCAAAATGGTGCCCCTCTGAAATTACTAATTATTCTTTAATGCTTTTTGGTGGTTTATCTAGAAATAACGGTGGATTATCACTTGATAATCTCACCGCAAAAGTAGTGAAATTATCAAAATCTTATACCCTGCTTATGTGCATTTCACCCTATCTAACGTCATCTTTGCGGGGCGAAATAAGTGACGTCACAATAAACGTTGCATAGCAATCACGTGCAAAATGACGCGCTTTACGAAATTATGTCCTAGAATTGTCACATTTTGTCTCATTTTTGCAATAAAGAAATAGAATCATCGTTTGTTTTTCGAGTAAGATCGCTCTGCCACTCGTGAAAATATCGCTTTTGTTGTTCACTCAACGAAATATAAATCGACCTTACACTGAAACAAACGATTATCCTCCATGTATTCAACAAAAATTTTCCTCGGCACATGCTCTTTTAAATTCCCGCATGAAATTCCGATCCGGTTCATAACATGTGCGCTAGGGGCTGACGTGTCAGCTAAAAATAGGTCCCGAATGGTGAAATATAAAAAATGTTCTCCTCAGTAAATTTAACTAAACTTTACAGAAATGATCCTCAGGAATTAACTTTCAGGTTCCGTCATTATTTAATTCTGATCGGGTTGATATAATAGTCGCCTTAGGCTGACATGCCACCAAAAATGGGTACCGAAAGGTGAAATATATATATAAAAAAATTCTCCTCTAAAAATATTGTACAGAACTTAACATAACTTCACCAGAATAATCTTTGTGACAAGCTCTTTCAGATTTCTTCCTTAAATTCTGATTGAATTTATATTGAGGACTTCCTATTCTTTAATTGGATTGCGGCTACGATTTGTAAACCTAATATAGTATAGAAGTACAAACGCCGTATGGTCTGGGTACGATGGCTGTCGATAGACGACATTGGAATGATGCGAGCTTATCATCGTGTGGTGTTACGACTACCGCATATTTACGGACTAGAGGTTTTGAAGTTCTTTCAAACTATTCAATAAAAAATATCTCGAGTGTCCTCGAAACCATTAATTGATCGGAATTCGAGTGACGCCTTTTAGGACCTTAGAGCTAAGTGCACCGTTGTTTGATTTGCAAACCAAGCTTTCCGTGAATCGATCGCTGAATACACGTCTTTACTTCCGACGCGCCAGAAAAATCGTTGGTTGGCGATTTATACGTAACTACAGCTTGAATAACATCTAGTAGTTACGTTTAAGTCGCGCACCTACGAAAAGACAAAATAGTACAAAATGATCCAACAATGTACCTCCGGTGTTATGATTGATTTGATTGGCCTATCAATTTTTGATTGACAGCAGCGATCTGTCAATTTAAGCGTTACGATGTGCGTAAAACCGAGCATCGTATTCAGCTTCCGTTGTATGGAAACGGCGGGGCGAGATATATCGAGTTTATATCCGTCGAAATGTGAACAAGGCTTAACTAAGAAAGAGGTACTAAACTGCTCATTCGTGCGGGTTTCCATTCATTTTCAAATAGGCCCGAATATCTCAGCAAAGCGCTTTGCTTTGAAATTTGTGTTTCTGATGTCCATACCTGGAGCTACTTTGCTAATATCCATCCGACATCAGATAAATGTCATTGTGACACACGTCGAAAGTTCTCTCCCACAAGTTGCGAATACTATATGCGATTGGCAGATGGTTGCTCGGATAAAATGAGCCCAGCGTTCAGGATAACTATGCACAATTGAGCGCCACAAGTTTTAAACATGCAAAAGATACCACCTACTTGCTTATGAACGGTACCATCTCCGTGGCGCTCAAATGTAATTTGTTAACCTGAGCGAAGAAGTTGTTTTTTTCTGGCGTTCGAAACGACAGAAAATGTAGGAAGGAGAACCAGGCGATGCGAGATAAATAACGAGGGGCATATAATCTTGAAAAAATCTTAATAACTCACCCATTTTCTTACTACAAAAACAATTATCCTTTTTCTTAAATTGTAAAAATGGGACGAACTGTAATTTTGTGACAAATTTACTTAAAGCGCGCCATTTTGCACATGATTATCTTAGCATCATCTTCATGTTATCATAAAAATTTGCTGGGCTCCGCTCAGATATCAATAATATGAGTGAAATGAATTAAACAGGGATTTTTTTTTTTTTAATTTTACTGGTTTTGTGGTGAGATTATCAAGTGATTATCTACAATTGATTCCCTTTTTAACCATCAAACAGTATTTTAAAACAAAAAAACGTTCAGCAATTTCCAAAGTAAAATGTAAATGTTTTATCAAATAAAAACTCTAGTCGTTTTAAAACAGAATAGAATTATTTGATATAATCCAGCCGCGATAAAATACTTGAAATTTTCTCTTCAAGTTCTCGATAAATATTTAGATGTCCGATCAAACTTTTCTAAATACAGAATATATGATTAATTTAAGAATTCATATTGCTAGATCAATCAAATATTTTTTAGAGCGTTCATTGGCTTTTCGTTGGTTAAATAACTTGTTTAAATGTTGCGTCTACCGCTTTCCGCTATTTGCGATCGAGCTACGACTGCCCTGATCCAGTCGTACATTTTAGCCCGATTTCTACGACAATCGCGAGAGATCGCAAGAGGAAGAAAACCCGCGATTTTTAAATCGGAGATTTATACCGGTTTCCAGAAATCCAGTCTGTTTGACCCAGTACATTTTTACCTTTATCTTCTGAGCAATGTATTCAAACCAAATAATGTGTTTTTAAACACCGAAGAAACTGCCTTTTCATTAGTAAAACGCAAAAGATATCGTAAGTCGGTCTCACGATAATTCTGCGACAAATCTTGTCGTACGACGTTTAGTAAAACGGGGCCCAGGGTGATTCCCGAACTTTAAAATAGTATCGGTACTGTAATAGTTTTTACTTTTGTTTGTTAAAATAGTCATTTTCTGCCTATTTTGGGCGCATCTAATGTATTCACTGATTTGCAAATAAAATTGAGTTGAGTTGGTTCGAACATATATAAAGGGCTGTCGTTTCTAGCCTTACACAATTTTAACCCTTATCCTGCTGAATCTTAATATTTTTAAACAAATTATAACAAGACCGATCTATGATTTTTACAACGAAAATTAAGTAGAAGTCAGAGAGTATATGCTAAGATCAGACTGCACAACTGTGCAGACTGATCTTAGTCTATGCGGTCTTACAAAGCTTTGTTGCCAACAGGAATATTTCGTGAACAACAGAAGAAGGTTAAATTGAAATTATACCATGATGATAATTAATTAATTAATAGAGGGGGAATCGTTCAACCCCCCCCCCCCCCCAACCCCCTCTTGATCCGCCACCGAGGGCGTATACTTACTACCATTACGCAAATTACGTAAGTGCGTAATACAAATAAATCCTATTTCCAAAATATTATAAAAGGAGAGCGGGTAGAGGACATTTATCTTTTCTCATAGTCCACATATCGCCTACTTTGCTGGTCGCCTTCTGAGAGCGTATTATTTCAAAATCCAAGTTACGCCGTCTATGCATAACCTAATGAATATATAAGCGAGCTTTGAACTGGCACCATGCCTTTTAAACAGATTCACTGTCCATTAATGAAATTGATATCATTATAAATATCTTAAAAGTTACAATCTAGCTCGCTCTTTTGAGTTGTATTAAATTTGGACACACTGTTCTGAATTAAGACCTATCAAGGGATTTTCCAAATACGTCACAGAGTATTGACGTCATGGAAGGTTTACAGATTGGCTGTTAGTAATTACTAAAAATAACTATGATGAGTACACGTCATTTTCTAAATATAGAAGCAAATTTAACAAAATAGTGCGCGGAAAATTAGCATTTAATCATCTTTCGTGGAAATGATTAGATATGGCTTTCGATTTTTATCATTAATTAGATTGATTCTATTATTAAAGTTGTCGTTATAAGTATTTTAGGATAGCTAGATAATATTGTAATTGACTGTCTGCGGAGTAATATAGATGTGCGATCAAGGTATATAAACCCGCCAGAACTAATTTTGTAGCCATAACTGAATTGCGAAATATTCGATCAAGTTCGACAAGCCGCACGTGAAAGTGTTTCATTCACTTGTTGATCACACAGAAGCCGCAGGTCTGGATAATTTAAATTTTATTTTCGCTGACAATTTAATAGACTCATCATGCCAAGGAAACTTGACATCACCGTCAATGGAATCCCCGCGAATGTATGAAGAAGGGGCACCTGACGTTTTAAAGGACTTTTCTAAATCAGTGTTTTCCTTTTCCACTGGTGTTGACCAGGGACTAAATTCGTTGGATCCAACGCTAGAAAACGTGATAGATCTACAGGAGTTGATAAACACAACAATTCCTGCTTTGGAGAGTGAGGAGGGTCCGCTGACTATCGACACGATATTTCCAGCAAGTGACCTTGACCTCTTGGAGAGTAAACGTCACGAAAACTCTACAAAGGTAAATAATCATTAATTGTTTTCATTAATCTGACTTTAGATTTATTATGAAATACACTTTCAAGAACTGTGTGTTTTCGACTTGATGGCTTTACAAGTTCTTAGAGGCTGATCTTATCCGACCATTAAGATGACCCCATTTACAGATGACTTGTAGGTCATATACCAAAATATGCACATTAACATGAGGAATTTTGACTAAATGTTCATGTGTATTTTGGGTTTAATAATCAAACCCCTTAAAAACGGCCAGAACGAGGGTGTATTTGAAGTATTTCAGAATTATACACAACTGACAATAAGTAGAATAGAATCAATAAAACAGTGAAGGCAAGTCTGAAAATAATTTTGTAATTACATCATCTGTGATGATTGTCTTGACAAAAATTGTAGAATTGGTATATTCTATATATTTACTTATGTTTTCTTGCTTGTCTTTTCAGGTAGACTTTGAATCAGCACAACGCATGACTAACGCTGAAGAGACTGCAGTGCCGTCACCTGGGACTGCCGGTCGGCAGATCGTTACAATCAAGTGCGAGGATCTGAATCTGGCTGCGTGCCAAGGGGCCCAGGTCAGTCCCCACATCCTAGAATCTCAATATGACAGCGAGAGTTCAAGGGATTCTACTCCAGGAAAATCTCCCGTGGTGTACGAATGTCGAAAACCTGGACGCAAGCCATCAGCTGGGGGACCAATCAGATCTAGAAAGAAGGAACCACCAAAAAACACACCAGAATACTATGATAAAAGGGCAAGAAATAACATTGCTGTGCGAAAAAGTAGGGAAAAGGCCAAGCTCAGGCAAAATGAAACTGAAGGTCGCGTCGGTGAACTCAGTGCAGAAAATGAAAGACTACAACGTAAAGTTGACTTACTTACCAAAGAACTTACAGTACTTAAAAGTTTGTTCATTAACGCAGGTGCTTCGGTTCCTGATAACTTTGAAGAAATTCTCAGTAGATGATAAAAGTTGTAACTTTGTGTTTAATCATTGTGTTAAAAGATTAGCATGTATCATTACTCAGCATCACTCAGACTTTATTATATTAATTCATATCTATTTAAAATTTTTCTATTCTCTTACTTTACAAATCATTAGATTCCTTACCAAATATTGTAGGTTATTATATGGCTCTATCTTCGATTTATCTGTAATCAATAAGGAATGTTCATTACCAATGTGGGACTACAAGAATGTTCAAAGTGTCTGTAGACATAGAGAACGTTTTTGCATTCACACATCAATATGCAGGTATTTACTATCACTTTCAACAAAAAATTCTTGCTTTAATGAAAGGGAATCACTCCCCATGCTGCAATTTTTCACTGCTTATATGTTAAATGAAAGAACATTTGAACAAGTACATGATAAATGTGGAGAGAAAACTCTGTTATATTGCAATGAGACATTTCACAAATGTATCTGTGAGCATTTCAATTTGTACCAGAATGAAAAGTGTAGATGTCGTTCAAAATATAGAAAATCCAAAGATTTAGATGAAGTGATATTTTGTTGTTGAATTAGTCTCTCAATCCTAGACCTACATGCCAGAGCTACAGATAGAGGGGGTATTTAAATTTTAGATAAAAATATTTCATTAATACTTTCACAAATGCTTAATTGTGGGTTCTCATTTGAATCGCCTTGTCAAGACGATTCAAATGAGTACCCAAAAAATAGGGTTTCATTGAGAAACAAAGATTTTAGACTGGAAATATCCCCTCTTATCTGTACCTCTGAAGACAGATTGTTGCCGCAGCCAAGAGTATTTTAGACTCTTTGATGATGCGCTAAAATGCTTAAAATACAGCTCACCTACTGACCATATCGAGGGTTTAGCGCAAGACTGCACTAAGTGTATGTACATTGTATATACACTTATTAAAGTCTTACACTAAACCCTCAATATAGTCATTTGTCTCCAAGTGAAACATTAGTAAAGCAGACTGAGGATCTGGAGGCTAAGATTAGACGCCATGGTTGTACTGGTGTGAGAATTTCAGGAATCTATGGTAAGGTCTGACTCTCTTAGGTAGCCAAGTCACTGTGTTATGGCAAAATTATTAATTGTTGAAAGCAGCTTTGTACACCAAAGATAAACTACAAAAACCCAGTTAAAGGGGGTTAATTCTTATCCTGCAGAATTAAAATTTGAGTCAAAACCAATTGCCATTGTCGGGACCATTTCAACTAGTCTTACTGAAGTATCCCAAGATATTAAGTAGACAGCAGGCAGTGTAGGCTAAGAGCAGGCTGCATGTCTGTGCAGGCTGATCTTGACCTATACTGTCTGCCCAAGAGTTTTGTACAGGAAGCGTGTTGCATGGAAAACATCAGGAGGGTAAATTGAAATAACTTTTTTCTGGACGATATATGTGAATAAAAATATGTCCCTCTGACATGATACTTGAAGAAATAATAACCCAGTTTTCATTGTCGCCTAATACCTCTTGAATTTAGAGCAGTCTAAAATGCGAAAATCAAAATGGAAAAGCGTAAGAACAGTTGACTTCTGTAGACCTGCTGTGGAATCTCATTTTAACCCTCTCATGGAATTCGATAGAGGGGACACACAAAATATGGTTTCAGTGGAATGGCAAAACCAACTTGTTAATCTATTTAGATTTCATCGACAGGGAAACGAAAGTTCTTGTTACTTGGATTTATCCATTCGTTTCCGCGTCGTTTAAATAAATTTGTACGCTCGCCGGATTAATGGGGCTAGGAAAGAATAATGTTCCCGGGAATTGAACTCGGGACATCCTGGCCTATGGTCTCGACCACGGACACCGTACATGGCGAAACCCAAGGCTTTCAAGCCGAAAATGGGTTGCAGAGAACAATTAGCTTATAAATAGGCGTCGTTTTATTGAGCGACTAAAATATTACATCTCCCTTCATTCAAGTAGATTAGTATGTCTTCATCGCTCACAAACTATAGTTGGTGAGGCTGAAACGATTTTGATAGAGGGAAAAATGTTAATTCGAAGATCTCCGTCACAAGGCAGTTTATAGCGCGCAAGTCGATCCCTGACGACGGCACATATTCTTTCTGGCGTTTGTCTCCCGTCAAGGTGTTGGTAATGGCACACTTAACAACATAGTGAAATTGACAAGATTAATAATATTGGAACGATTTTGGAATGAAATTGATTGAGTGCGATTAAAGTTATTTTAAAGGGAGGTAATCCAATTTGGCTAATTTTGTTTAAGATGAACGAAATTATCTATATTTATTACCTCCCTTTAATTAAATATGCATAAAGGTTCTATTAGACTTTTCTGTTATGTCTTCACGAACTCATCATACGCTTAAAACAATTATGTCAGGGTAATCCTAGATTTTTTTCTTGGGATTTTTATTTTGAACGTGGCTGTTGATCTTATAAATTTAGTGATTTTGGAGCGTTTTGAATGATTTGAGGGATTTGAATGAATGGATGGAGTGGTGAGTGAGTGATTTAGAAAGTTTTTGATTGAAATGACAATATTACGAGTTTCTTAACGGTAATTCCATGTAGGACAAGCAGATGAAGGTTCAGAAATGATGTTGTGGTATACATTGTATAGTGGAATCTTATTTACCGTAATCCTGAAAATAGAAACATACTCGATTTGTCTCCCACCAACGGATCGATAGTCGTAGACATGTGTGGGATAGTAGCTGGAGGCTTGGAATGGATGTAAAGGTTGTACTGGTGTGAAAAATACCAGGAATCCATTGTTAGGTGCCCCAGCTGCCACGATGTAACTGAAAGATTGTTGAAAGCGGCATAAAACCACAATCAAACTAAACTTAATTGCAACTGATTGAGCACAAACAATAGATTTGACCAAATACCCCCTGTTCATAGCCACAACAAAAGCTATGTTTACAGGCAGTTAAAGCTGATGTGCGCTAAGCCGTCTATATGTCGCCATTATACGCTCAAAAGCCCCCAAAAAGCAACGGCTTAGACTTAATTTACAGTTACAGCCAATCTTGGTCAAGCGACCACGTCTATTAAGCGACCATTTTTATTAAGCGACCATTTTCAAAATCCCCTTCTTTAAATCGGAATTTCTAAAAAAAAAATAGACATCACTGGTATAAAAAATATTTGTAATGAATCTTATGCTGTTAAAACTCACCAGAATCGTCTCAATATGACGATTCTGTTGAGTTTTTACAGCAAAGGATTATTGAGAATTTCGCTTTAACTCGAATACGCTTTCTTGACCATTATCGGATTTCCAGTATTATTTTAAACAGGTAGTTGTATCAAAACTACTGAAGCGTGTTATTTTAATAGCAGTATGACAAAAAGTCAGCTTTATATATGGACATGGTTGGCATCTTGACATACAGTTATACTAGCTAAGCTACTGCGATGCCGTTCTGACGGTCACGGTTCGAGTTTCATTTAAGACATCAATTTTTTGTCTACAGCTTTTTATTTATTTATTTATTTATTTATCTATTCTTCCATTTATTTATGTGTGCACGTGTAGGTGGCATTTCCGATTACCAGAGGACTGACAGGCCTTTACAAGAGTGTTTCTCTACAAACAAAGCGACTTATAAGCGTACAAAATAACGTCTCGTATGGAGATCGAGACAGCAATGTTGGGATTGTAAATGAAATGAATTTTCAGTCTGCTCTTTCGAAAGCAGTTAAAATGGAAAATTGAATGAACGGGGCAATGTTAGTTTAACTTAAAAAAAAAGAAAAAAAAATCTACGAACAAACTTACTGCCTGGTTTACAAAATATATGAAAAAAATATATTTAGGAATATAAATTTGTCGAGTTAGAGATTCGAACCCCTGCAATAAAGCTATATGAAGTAGCCTTACTGTTTTATAAAGCTGCCATACGCCAACGGCTAGCGACACTTGGCGGTTTAAATCGAAAGATTAACCGTTTTCATTTCGTAAATGCATATCGATAACTGACTCAAGACCTTCATTACCTTCAGGTAAATATTGTTTTTTCCCGATACTGTTCATAATAGCGTATTCGAGTTATATAATATATATTTTCGATTCAAATCATGTTTCTTAATTGTAAACAAAACTTGTATTAAGCGACCATTTTCTTTAACGACCGCTTTTTTGGTGGTACCATTCCCGGTCGCTTAATACAAGTTTTACAGTTACATGGTTCCAGTCGCCAGATTCGGTCAAGGCACTTGCCTTGAAGGTCAAAAATGATGAAATTCGAAGTCGAGATATAATGACCCCTAAAATGATGAAATACAGATGGAACCTTCCTGGTTCACTTAAAGATTGAGTCGTCAGTGCAAAACTAGTGCAAGTACCTGTATATTTATAGGCTCTTACAATTGTTTTGCTCTGACCCCTTGAAATACGTTCGGTTATGGCTGAATGTAGCTACGATACGCCAACTGTGCACTGAGTTTTTACGTTTATTTAAAAAACGTCCTTATTATAAAATTGGTTAACAATATACTGATATTTGAGAAACAAAATTATTTTTCCTTTATTTCATTGATGTATGAACCTGTACCTTATTACAAAATAAATAAGCGAAGTTGGTGCGTAAAGATATGCATTTAGTCATTTAGTTTCATGACTCTGCAGATTAAAAAAAAAATCTCTCCGTTTCAATTATATATAAACCAGTAAAATTATTTAGATAATTAATGAGGTTAATTCTTTTAATTTGAGTCGGTAAAAAAATAAAAGTCATATTTCCTCCAATTTTCGCGGAAAATTGCATGGTAACAAGAGGCATTCAATAACGCACTTTTCCATATTTTTGAAATTTTGGATTGGTCGAATGCTTTATTTACGATAAGAATAAAGTTATTTCACATGTACAGGGTAGCCACTGTAATTTTTAGCCCTACTGGACAAAGTGGCTTAGTGTCTACCGTGAGAGCGCCCGTCCGTGCGTCCGTTAACTTTTTCTTCAAAACATCTTCTTCACTTCTCAGAAAGAACTGTTCAGAATTCAACCAAATTTCACTAGAATGATGCTTAGGACATGCTCTTTCAGATTCCACCTTTAATCCTGACCAGGCTGATATTTTGGGCGCTACGGGCTGTCGAGTCGCCAAAAAGGGGCCCTAATGGTGAAATATAGAAAAACATCTTCTTCTCCGACACTTTTTTGTCAGATCTAGTTGATACCTATGGTGCTACTGGCTGACGTGTGACCTAAAAAGAGCCCCCACCCCTTGAAATATAAAAAAATCTTCTCTGAAACAACTGGTCAGAATTGAACCTAACTTTACTTTAAATGATCCTCGGGACATGTTCTTTCTAATTCCTTCGTTAAATTCCGATCTGGTTAATACTTTGGGCGCTACCGGGCTGACCGATATCACCAGAAAAGAGGTCCCCTTATGGAGAATATAAAAAAGGTCTTCTTCTCTGAAACTACTTGTCAGAAGTCACCGGAAGTTCATAGGAATGATGATTTGGACATGCTCTTTCAGATTCCTTTGTTAAATCTTGATCAGTCTGATTACTTTGGTGCTGTGGGCTGTAAAAGCACAAAAAGGCCCCTTATTGTGAAATATAAAAAAACCCAAAACTTCTTCGCTGAAACAACTGGTCCAATAAAATTTCACAGGAATGATCCTTAGAACATGCCCTTTCAGATTCCTTCATTTCATCCGAATTGGGTTGATAGCTTGGTCTCTTTGGGCCGTCAAGTCACACAAAGGGCCCCGACTGATGGTGAAATACTCCTTCTCTGAAACTACTGCTGAAAATGCAACCAAATTTCAATGGAATGATACCTAAGACATGCTCTTTCATATTCCTTGATTTTATTGTGGTCGGGCTAATAACTTGGGTGTTACAGGCTGCTATTTCATCTAAAAATGACCCATATGGTAAAATATAAATAATCTCCATCTTTGAAATTTCCAATCAGAATTTAACCAGGATTGTTGCTTCGGACATGTTCTTTCAGATTCCTTCTTTTAATCCTAATTGAACTAATAACTTGGGTGCTACAGGCTGTTCTTCTCTGAAACAACTGGCTAGAATTCAACCAAATTACACAGGAAGGAACCTTTAGACATGCTCTCTTAGAATTATTCCTAGAATTATGAATGAGGAAAAGCATGGATGCTGTCTAGTCAGCTAAAAAGGGTGCCACATGAAAAATATAAAATAAGAACATCTTCTCTGAAATGCAAATGATTGATGCCAGGATTGTTCTTTGGAAAAGACTTCTTTCTGATTTCTTTCTTTATGATAATATTGCTGTGTCATTGAAAAAGTGGCATAAAGATATCTTTTTCTCTGAAACTACTGTCCAGAATTCAACCAATTTTAACAGGAATGATGCTGAGGACCTACCACTTCCTTCTTTTTAACCTGATCAGGTTGATAACTTTGGCACAAGAGGCAATAGAATTACCAAAAAATGGCCACTTATGGTGAGATATGAAAAAACGTCTTCTCTGAAAAAAATTGGTTAGAATACAACCAAACTGCACAGGAATAGTGCTTGGCACTAGCTCTTTCAGATTTATTTATTTCATCTTGATTGAGTGCTAATGGCCCTCGCGTCATATAAAAATGGCCCCATGTTGTTAAATATAAAAACAACTTTTTCTTTGAAACTACTAGTCAGAATTCAACGAAACTGCGTAGGATTGATTTCTTGGGGCACTTCCTTTTAGATTCCTTCTTTAAACCCTGACTGGACTTACAACTTACAACTTATTTCTCGGTGTACATATGATTGTTACATGTTTCGATTCCTTTATACATCGTAACCTATGAAACGAAATCTTCAACACTCGTCTGTGGTTAAGGTAGTGGACCGTAATAGCTACGCAACATTTCGGAACTCATGATCTTTCACAATTTTGACCGAGGTTTCCCAATGAAATCGTTAGGAAACCTCGGTTAACACTGTTAAAGTTCATTACTTCCAAAACATAGTGGAACTATTACGGGTCCACTACATTAAGACTTCTTTGGTTTTCATTGTTAGCAAACCTGAGCACGAAAAGCTCAAGTTGAGCGTTTGTCATCGCCCAATGTCTATCAATTCTTTAAACATCCTCTGATGACATTAATCAGTGGGCCGATCTTGACACAGAATGAAAATTGGCAGGACTTTTCTTGGGTCGAATATCCGCCATTTACTCTGGTTGGCAAGGAAACAAAATAGAAGGGTTAGACGATCTTCAAAATCTTCTCTGAAGCAAGGAGTCGGACGGTTCTCATGTTTGGCATGTAACTACATCCAGTGGTGTGACCCCACCGGATTTTGGGCCTTCTTTGTTCCATATAAAATTGCACTCTTTTCCGGTGCTGTGGTCGGTTCCACAGAAAGGTTTTTTTTATACAATGACCTCCGGAAGAAAATTCCAGTGAGGTCACTCCCAGTGTAGTGGAGCTCTACCTATTTTATATCACGTCCCTGGGATCTAATTTTGCCTCCGCCGAGGTGCATCCCATATTTTATATATATATTTTAAGAAATCTTTGAAAATCTTGGCTGAAACCAGAGAGCAGGTGGGCTTTAAAGTCCGCGAAGAGGGATTTACTCACACAGCAATGCACATTGAATGAAATCATGTTTCGCGAACCCAAATTTTTTTATGATAAACGGTAATCCAAAACTGAATAAGCCTAGGAACACACCAGGAAAACATAATAATGTTACATTTGGGTCGCCGTAGGAACATCCAATTTGCTTCAAGTGACCAAACTGCCAATGTACACAACCACATGCTACAATTCAAATTACAATGTACAGTTAATTACACCGTGAAATTGACATTCATTTCGATCAAAACCAATCAAAATTGCTTACTCAGCGCTGCAATCATTCATCTCAAACACCCACTCAAACTATTCGAAAACGCTCCACTATCACTGAAAATGATAAGATAAACGACTACATTATAAAATAAAAATCAGTCGATAAATCCACGATTTTACTAACATAATTAAATTTTGCAATCGTATGATTGGTTCGTGAAGACGTATAAAGCTTTTTACAGAACCTGTATACATATCTTAAAGGGAGGTAATAAATATCGATAATTAAAATTACAGAAATTGGATTACCTCCCTTCAGTCAAAACTCGCTCCACACACTCATTCAATTTCATTCCAAAATCATGTCAAGATCATACACTTTGTCAATTTCACGATGTCCCAAGCTATGGCAAACTGTATGCTTCCGCTTCTACACCATGTCTTTAGATCGACCATAAAAAACTTTTACGAAGTGAGCTTCAGTGACCAATGAATGTGCCTCCTCCGCCACAAACGGTTCAGGGGATTACACATTCAATGAAGCAATGAAGCCTTTGCTGACCTGGCACCAGCCTAATAACAGTAAATGAAATCATCAGGCAGTCTATTTTTAGAAACAATTTGCATCTTTATGACCTTAAGAAGAATTACTTTCACATGAATTTCTTTAAAGGTTTCAGCAAATTTAATAAAAGAAAAATGAGTGCATGATAAAGAGAATCATCTTAGTGTCATAAATATACCTACCAATGGACTAAATGAATGAATGTAGCATTGTTGTAAACTACAAAAGGTAGTAGAAGTAGACGGTTAAACATTTCAATCTACGGTAGTTTTGTAAAACTTTGATAAACGGTCTAAGAATAAAACGAGACGTATAAATTGCACGCGATAGTGTTAACATTTACACGGTTGTATCGATATTTTCTATAGGTAGTGCAGCTTACTTATCGAATATGTTAACTTCCTGTACAGAACCTGATATAATATAATTAAAATACCATGACGTATGTAAATGAATGCGATGGCTCAGTGGATACGCATGCTTGACTATTGACTGATTGATACGAAAAACGCTCGCGGTTCGCATCCTGTCAGCACCAGATTTTGTTATTGTTGTTATTTCGAGAAAATTAAGCTTTTTTTACACCATCAAATACACGCAGAAAAATTTCCTTTCTGTATGTTTACTTATTTTTTAGATATGTATCATATGATTAAATATTCAGGATAATACCATTCGGAGAAAGCTTTATCGATTTCATGCGACAAAATATCGAATTATGAAACAATTGCCTTTGATCTACAATTGTTTTGGCTATTGCATTCCATTGATAGGTGTGAAATCTTTTTGATTTTGAATCTAATAATAGTTAAATCGCGGTTACAGCCTATATATATGCTGGGCTTTATATTCATCCCCACGGTGAAGTAAATATAGCATATATCTTTTCAATCCAAAGAACACAAATAGAAGCATTTTCAAAATTAGCACAACATTTAAGATAATTTAAAAAAAAAATGCCATTAAATATATAAATTGAAAAAGATAAATTACATGTCGCGATGCAGGATCGAAGTCGGTCCGCTTGGTCAATAAACTGTTGTCCTTATCCACTCGACTACGCCTCTCTGATAAACTATTGGATGTTTTTTTAGTATAATAAAGACGGCCAATTAACATGAACAATCTTTTCAATAACATGAATTGATCCAGTGTTTATATACACTAGCGCGGTTATCGCGTGAGCTTAATAATAACAATCAGGGTTTGATTGTCTAATTACGTCTCGGTATAATCCAAGCAAGGGCATTTGAATAACAAAGAGTGTGCGTACTTGTACACAGTATCCATCTTAATGACACCGTGCACAGATTTTTCTTTAAAAAAGGAAATGGGTCAACATAACGTTGTTTCAATTGTTCTGACTAACGTCGTTAAAACGTGACCTATTGAAGTCTTAAATTCAGAAAAGGATGTCATATTTCATCAATAACGTCGAAGCACGAGGGCGTTAATGCAAAAAACGTGAATTTATCCTATTTTAATAAGATGCGAGTTTCGTTGATCCAAAATGGTATAAACGTCTTTATTTCACGATTCAACAACAAATCTGCTAAAACATAAAACAAAGACTGAAATGAAAATACGGTTTCTGAAAGGAAACCAATTTTCTACCAACCATCTTAGTGCTCTCCTTTTGGGTTATCAATAAAGAAAGACTCTCTAGCAAAACTTTACTATGCTATGTCGTATGTAGCGTTGAAAAGGCTAAAGCGTCATTAACGTCGTTGGGACTAAGTCAACGTCATTTGTGATCCAATTCCGGTGAAAACAGTCCATGCAGTTTAAAGATAGGGTCGATATTGCAAAGCAATATTATAAAAATATCATCTTACAAATTAAAAGCTTTGTTGAACAAAACTAAACCGGACGATATCCGTTCTCGGCCGCGAGAAATTGTCACGATACGGCCAAGTCTCGTCATGATAAGTTCTCCCAATCCCGAACTGATAACATTGGTATCTCAAGACACTGACGCAGTAATCTTTATTACCCGACACTAGATAAAGCTTGGACAGATTACTCGTATGAAACGTCAATTCGTCAATCATCCCTTCGTTCGTCGACAGATCATATTATTTGAGCCTGTGCGTGACATTTCCAACAAAAAAATTAAAATGTGCGTGAGGGGCAAACATTGAGTAGCATAGACAGTCGCATACTGCACATATAAATTAACCTGATTGTCTACAGATACTTTTTGACCTTATCTATCCACTAAGTGCATAGTGCGGATGCTCAGGCTGGTCCGGGTCTTTGCGTTGCGCATATTTGAAATTGTTGTAAATCTCACGCACAGGCTCATTTTTGTCATCATAACGTCATTTGTCTACTGTATAAATTGGACTTTGAAAAGAAGCGAATTGTTGAAAGAGTTCAATGACTGTTTAATGGCATTTAATCATTGATTAGATTGGGCAATCAATTTAATAAAAGCCGCGACCTTTCAATCACTTAACAAGTCGAGAATCGTCTAGAATTTAAGTGCATGCGCATTACACCGAGCTGTCTGAGTGACGTGTCAACGACGTAATCCGGTAGATCACTGACGTCATTCCAATGATTGCTCTCTTCCACGTCGATAGCGGCCTCGTCTAACATCTCTCGGTGTTTCTCGCAGCTTTTCTGAAGCTTCATCTGATGTATCTCGTGTCGAATGTTTAGGAATTCTCTAGCGAGATGAGCATCTTGACTCCGCAATTCCTCCTGAAGTTTATGATAAATATTGGATTCAAACAGATTACATCATAAGTGACGGCGAGAGAAAAATAAAACATAAGCATTACCAATTAATTTGGCAAAATAATGGATCTTTTTTTTTTTTTGATACACCGATTTATAAAGTGCTTGAACTGTTACGTGTCAATAAATTTTCTCGTATACTAGTATTGTGGCAGAAATATATCATCATACTTTCTTGATTTCATTCATTGAATGCAATGTATATGTTTTTACAAGCCCCCTGAGTATATATGACTCCTCGTGATTTACATACTGGGCACTTGCCGGATTTTTTCAGAGCTATGGTCTAGAAAAATGAACAGTCTGGGAACGGGTTAACAAAAATACGGTGCACCATAGCCGCCATGATTTTTTTAGTTAGGTATAATATCCCCCTAGTGTAGACAAGTTCTTGACTCTTCTTCTTTATATCGACAACGGGTGTGTTCGCACTAAAATAATATATAGATATATGATTAACTAGTCAATTAATTAATATAAATTCCCCAACTCCACCCTTGTCTTTTCTTTTCGGACAAGGAGGCAAAAAGGGGATATAGTCCGCATCTTAATTTTAACTCCTTTACCAGTCAAATGACTTTAATATTTGCTTCGGAAATCATTTTGCAAAAGCGGCTTGTCTCAAACACAAGCCGCGGATGCTGATTTCCGTTGCCCGAGCAACCGTTTCACCACTTTCCATAAGTTTTCATAATAGCATCATCTGAACAAATAATTATTATAATAATAATTGAATTTAAAAAAAATGAAAGTGTTAGCTAGCGATCTGATTCTCGTGACTGTAGTTACAGCATTCGATCATTTTCGAACACTGCTTCGATGACTAAAATAGACTCGTTAACAATCTATCCCTCGAAACATGAACATATTTTCTATATCTTAAGTTTTGGATAACCGGATGTGTTAAATTTCCTATTACATATGTTCCAATTTATTTGTCCTTATTGTACATATATGTGTACTTGGATGTAAATAAAAGATTTGTTCTGTTCTGTTCTGTTCTGATAAAATTTTATTGAAACTGGTGATCAAGATAGTTTCAAAATGTAACAATAAATTTTAATTGCGTAAATATACGCCGTTTTACGGACCTTATGGAGGTAGTCTATGACTATCCTGTATCTCGAGGCAGAAATATATAAACGAGAAACGGTTATTTTTGTCGAAGATATAGAGGATAAACGTTTGTTTCAGTGTTAGATCTATTAGTATTTTACTGAGTAAACAACAAAAGCTATATTTTCACTCGTGGCTTCCCCACTCGTGAAAGTATAGCTTAATATGTTGTTAATGAAATGACATCTCATTCGATCTTTCTCGCAAACATATATTTATTTTATGCATAAATGAGACAAAATGAGAAATTTTCAGCACAAATTTTCACAAAAGCGCGTCATTTTGAATGTGATTGCTAATGCAACTTTCAAGGTGACGTCACGTTTTAGATAATTTCAGATTGGTTGAAATGAACGAAAGCGGGGTATAAGTTTTTAATTATTTTACTGGTAAGGCGGTGAGTTTATCAAATAATAGTCTGCTTTTTATTCTCGATAATCAACCGAAAAACATTAAAAAAAGATTATTCGTTCATTGAGTGAATAACGAAAGCTATATTTTCTGACTCTAGTGGCGAAGCAACGATGGTGAAGGTAATACATTTGTTGTTCACAAATAAAAGATTTATCGACCTTAAACGAAAAGCAAACAATTATTCTATTTATTTAATAAAAAAATGAGACGAAATTTGAAAATGTTTGGACACATTTTCTTTCTGGGCGATATTTTGAACGTGATTTCAAGGCAACGTCATGACGTCATTTGACTATTGGGCTCCGCTTAGGTACGTCAACTAGTGTTAAATAAACGAAAGCTGGATATAGTTTTTGGTAATTTCACTGGTGAAGAAGTGAGATTATCAAGTGATAATCTACCGTTATTTTTCGGCAAGCCAGCGAAAAGCACCAAAGAAAAGATCTTACTTAGTGTCTTCATATGGTAGAGATAGTTCCATAACTCGATTTAAAAATTACTTAAAAAAATATTGAGCGTTATTTATGACATTTTGCTTGTCATGATTTTCTTCGTCTAGTTAATGAAATTATTAATAAACAACTTACTAATTCTGCATACAACCATTCGATTGCATCATCTATCTTAGTTTTCCGATCTCTTATAGAAGTATTTTCGTTTATAGATGCAAGTGAAGGCATGTCGCTTGATCTTACAGCGTCGCCTTTTAAGT
Organism: Fragum whitleyi; assembly: GCA_948146395.1. Lineage (NCBI taxonomy): Eukaryota > Metazoa > Mollusca > Bivalvia > Cardiida > Cardiidae > Fragum > Fragum whitleyi. Next base: position 53,758,912 of record OX411552.1, on the reverse strand, counting down.
CTAATATACTCTTCCTTCGTAAAGATAGATTTAATCTGTTAGCGACGGCTTTGAGTTGCTGGAGAGGGCAGTCAGGAGACAAAAACTGGCCTGGTGGTTCCTGAAGGCTGGATGGAGTCACGTGACGTTGGTCCTGTCTGTATGTATGGGGGCTTGGATGGGACCAAGAATCGTGAGGAATTTCACGTCCATTTTCGTCTATAACACACAACTTGGGTAGTCTAACTTGCTCGTGCGACCGGTCATGTTTCTCACCTGTCTCGGACATAATGTTCACCAGGAAACGGTCTCTCGTAAACTACAAGGGTAATAAAGACAATATCTTATAAAAGACCAGTCTTGCGTTCAGGATGCAAAATGGTGCGAATTGTTTGCAAATTATACCCTGCATTGCATGTGCACTTGCATGCAAAGCAGGGCATATTTTGCAAATATACTGAACCACAAAAAATCGTCGAACTAGAACAGTTTTTATTTTCAGAAATATTTTGTTTACAGTGTTTTCTTTTTTTAACTTTTCATTGATAGTAATCTTCAAAATTGATATAGAATACCAATGGTAGCAATAATTATGGTAAGAGCGATACGTTCCTGTATGTCGAGCTTCAAACACAGGACTTAGAATAATGGCGAAACCAAACTTACTCAAATTGAGGCAGTGGTTGGTGATGTGGTCTCTGAATGGATGCCTACCTGTAAAGCCAGGATTTTGAGAACGCTTTGGTGCTTTGTCGAAGACTAATTCCAAAGATATTGTCGAACAACCAAATTTTCTTGGAAATTCGTGTGTTCCATTTCTTACTTGCCGATAACAGCTGTCTGTGTAAGTGTCTTAAGTCTGTAGGTCGGCAACTGATACCCGTCAAAAAAAGCAAGGTCGATTCTAGTGCAAGAATTCTTTACATGTATTTTACTTCATACGAAGAAAAGATTCATGGAGGCTTTTTATGGTAACTGACACCGAAGGTCGATACTTTTTTGGCTGACTCACGAAAATAGGGAACATTGGATCTTCGCAAAAATTCCATTGACAAGTTCTTCTCATCTAAAGCAGGGAGTGCGATTGCTATACACAACCGATTTTAAAAGCCAAGCGCAAATTTGACCCAAGGGCTATTTTTTTTAAATGAAAATGTAGGCTTATAGCGTAACAAATTCGACTTTAGTAATTTAGAAGAGACGAAGACTTATTTTATACTTTATTTTTCGTCAAAAAATGACGTATGAATACTTAACTTCTACATGTATATGGATATGCGATGCGGATACATAAATGAACGCGATTGAAATGTTATTCTATTGTCATTAACTGAAACAAAACTATTATCTTAATGTCTAATATTTTGATAAATTCGAGAGGAAAAAAATAGCTCAATAAATTTAGCTCGGAGAAAAAAAAATCTGTCGATCAGATTTCTGTCCTTGGTTCAGAATTCGAAAATATTTGCAAACGATTGAAATTTTTACCTTCTTTGTATGTGATTTCATGTATAAAGCAGGGCGTCATTTCTCAAACGCATCGAGAACGTTTTCAGATTGACCAATGGACTGGTTATATATCAATAGAAAATACGAGAAAGTTTTTTTCGCGGATATTCAAGATGAATTAATTTAATTCATTGTACTGTAAATAAACCTTAACAGACAACGTATTTTAAATCTAATATTATAATAAATTTAAAATATGTAGTCCGTTAAGGTTTATTTACAGTATATTCCCGTTATGTCAAATTAATTTATCCAATTATTTATCTACTTTAGTAGAAAATCTCCAAAGATATATATTTGTATAAAATATACAAATGTATTTGTATACCATCAAATATAATTAAACTTTTACTGCAAATTATGAATACAAAAATATCAAATTTTAACTACCTTTCACTTAAAATATCTTTTCCATCCCTGAAATATATAAACATAAAATTGAAATAAGAATATTATACACGTTCTTTTAAGGCATTCCTTAACGCCGATACTTCTAATTCCTCAAATAAATAAAATATTGGTTAGGAGGAACATTATCAATATTTACATTTACGATTTTAATGCTTGTTTCAAATCGAGTAGGTGATTAAACTTTGTTGTATTTCTTTATTGAATCTTTGTATGGGATAAATAGCTTTAATACTAAAAGTTTGGCAAAATTCGAAATATTCTTTATGCCCCGTTTGAATTCACAAACATTGAATTTCTGTTGTGTCATTTGTTGATTTCATATATATGTGAATTAAAAAAAAGAAAAAAAAATCTAATCACAATCTTGTAAGAATCCGCCTCGTGCATTAATAAATGTAATAACAAATCCTCCCTTGATCTCTTAAGTGAAATTAATTAATCATTACATGGACACGGCCCCTCATATCCGGAAACTTTTGAGCACTAGATAGCTCGAAAATTCATTTTAAGTATGGACAGTAGGGTCTATAGGCCTAAATTGAGACGCGCATCTCCAAGATGTACCAATGCACGTACAAAAAGGCCAGTGTGCGCGTAAATTTACTGAACCACAAAAACGTCACACTAAAATAATTTTATCTAACCAGAAAAACTTTTGGTGACAAGGTTTATTTTTGACTTTTCAATGCATAGTTATTTTCGAAATTTGTGTTAATCACCAATGTAACATTAGTTGGTACGTTCGTCTCTATAGATGTCGTGCTCCAAACATAGAACCCTAGATGTATGGCGAAACTAAACTTACTCAAATTCAGGCAGTGGCTGGGGATGTAGTCTCCGAATGAATACGTGTCTGCCAAATTAGGATTTTGTGAAGTTTTTGGTAATTGTAGAAGACAAATTCCAAATATATTGTCGAAAAACGTAACTTTCTTGGAAATTCGTGTTCAATTTTATAGTTGCCAATACAAGCTGTAGGTGATATCTAAATTGTTTAAGGTTATAGGTGAATAACTGATAGCCGTAAGACAGAAGCATAGTTGATGCATGTGCAAGAACTCTAAAAATGCTCTACAAATGCAATTTTCTCTAACTTCGAAAGGAATCTCTGATGTTTTCTTATGAAAATTGACACCAATATTCAGTACCTTTGTCTGTTTAAACACCAGTATCTACTCACAAAAATAGGGAACATTTGTTTTTTGCAAAAGAAATATTTTTCACCTCTGATTCCAGTTTAATAATATTTTTTTTAATTTCCTCTATTCTCTGCAATTCTGAACAATGTAATGTTTCTTTTTTGGTTCAGTATATATATATGGTTTCACATCTCAGTTAAATCAAAATAGCATCGCTTTTACAATATAATTTTTATAATACAAGCAAAAAGGAATTAATGAAAGAAAAGTTTACATCGCCCCTCTGTTGAGCGTTAAAGTCAGAGACACACGTCTATTAGACTATGGGCTACTGGGACCCCTGTTCCCCCCCAGGGGGAATTTTGTGCACTATGATTTTCTGAAAGGTACGTGTATAAGCAACATTTTAAGACATGTTAGCACTCTGGCGAGTGGGGCTTTTGTAAGATACGTTACTTTGAAATCACCCACCCTAGATCCTTATTAAATGCTACATTTTGCTCCATATTTGTGAAATTCTTTGGGCAAATTGCGATTTTTAGTACTATGTCATACATGATTCTTGAGTATGAGAGATAAAACACCCACAGAATCATGTATGATTCCAGAAAAAACGTGAAATATACGTTACAATTACAAAATTGTTTCTCAATATTCGCCTAAATAAAGATATTGGCATTTGGGCGCCAAAAATATTCAAAGTCATCACTTGTTGGCAAAATTCACAAGATAATATGATGAATTCACATTTATATAGTTTATTTTGGCCTACATATTACTTGTTTTATACGTAGTAATGAAAAGATTTGAGTACATGTCATTTCAAACCCTTGATACAACGTAATTTCATATGCCGTTCATAAACATAAAGGAGAATGGAAAGTGCAATTTACTACTCTGATCATGCATAATAAAACAAGAATATCATTTATAACTGATATCCTTATAACAACAAATGCTTTATGTCTCTAAAAGAATGTTGTAACATACGTTACCTCAAAATATTTTACCAGACCTGTTTAAACTGTTTTATTTTTAATCAATAAGGATTAAAATTCTTTGAATATATAGCTCCTAGTTCTGTATCTTAGAAAATGCATCGGTACTGAATGCAAATGCGTGACCAACAAAAGATCAAAGACCTCCTTGCACTTATGGTATTAAAATTTAGACATTAATTGAGAAGTCAATGTTATATCTTTGAACATCCAAGAAGGAAATTCTTATTAAATGCTAGTTTTTACATATTGTCTTTCAATGTAAAGTGATAAGTCACACAATTGAAGTTAGTATCATTTGTAGTATCCCACCCCACAAAGTTAAAAATATGATAACAAGATTTGAGATCATAATTTTAAAATAGCCAAATCATTAATACATGTATAGCCAATTGCTGAAATTGAAATACCTACACCCTTCTAATCAGCACATATCTTGCTAATCATTTTTACATAAGAAATTACAAATATCTTGAAATATTCAATAAAAATACTGGCTTTTTGATAGATATAGATAGGTACTTTGTGTTGTACTATACCTGTTGTTTAATTTCATTATAGGGAAATAGCTGTTCAGTGCAATTACGTATCTATCAATCACATAATGCAGCATGACAGCTAAAAGAATTCAATTAACTAAAACTTTTTTTCAAAATTACTTCGTCTCTTAAGTATGTATATCATTTATCTCTAATTTCCTGCATTGGTTTATTGGTCGCCAATAAATGTTTTGAAACAGAATATTGATGGTCATAATCTAGTAACAAATGTTACCATTTGTATGAAACAAGTCTCAATTATCTTAAATGCACTTCAGTGTCAAAACTTTAGCCATTTAAATCAAAATTATTATTTCTCTTTGATTTAGATGGAATTTTTGGTTTAACTGCATGGTTTTCAAATTGTTTGTCTGGAATGTTGGCCAAGTGGTTTGAATAAAACTTAATGGTAGAAGAGTCTTGTACTTGTGGTCATGAGAAAAATATGAGAGTTATGCCCAAGAACCATGGGTATATTAATAAGAATGGACATTCTTCAATTCTTTTCTCTACTTTAACACAAACTGCATGTACATATATATTGAAAGTCAGCCAGCAATGTCAAACAGAAATACAAATAGAATGTTAAATCATCAGCTATTTACACATAAACACCTATAAAGCTCTTACAAGCATTCGACTTATAGACCCATCATGCAATTTTCATATTTTATCTTTAAGTCTTGGGTTGTATTTGAATGAGGGCTTGATATTGATGAAATCCTATTGCCTAAGCAATTTATCATAATTCTTTTATTGTTTTAGAATGTAAGATATAAAAGATATGCTTATTCTATCTAAGATATGTTTCTTTCTGCATAGAAAGTACTTGTAGTTTGTATCTAGTTCAAAGTTAAAGCATTTCTTAAGCATCTTTCCTTTACTAAAATCTTTACTTTTGTAAGAACTAATCATGTTCAAGAGCATTACAATTGGTGTGCATCTAATTGTCCTTTAGAAGCAGTGATTTTGTTTGATTTCCTAAAAAAAGGTCTTTTAAATGTAACATATATTACTCTCTTTGATAGCTAAATCAAAATGTATATGGAAATGTTCTATTCATTTGAACATAATATGGTCATACTCATGTAAATTTTTAGTATTGAACTGAATTGCGCAGTTTCTTGGCAAAACTAGGATTGCATGCAATGTACTTTCCAATCAATTGGAAACAATAGAGAGCTTAATTGCTTCAAGGAATTTTCAGACCATTTTAACAGTAACACTCTTATCCACCTAAAAATGAATTCCTTGTATTTATCGTACAGATCATACCTTTCATCACATCATCCTTTTTAAGCCTCTAGCTGCTTATACAACGAAGATTAATGATAATCAACTCGTTTGTACTGGCTGATGAAACCTTGTACCTATGATATGGAGTGAAATGCGCTACCAAATCCAATGTGCTACCAACTGGGCTACGATCATGATCAACTCTAAGAAATATTTTCAACTATTCTGTACTAAATTGATGGAAATATTGCTTAAAAATATTGTAGGAACAGCTTTTTTCATTTATTTGGTCATCATTTTTCACAATGAAAACTGTCTCTTATCATCAGAAGTAACATATATAACTTGTGTTTTATTCTATAAATGGGAAAAAAGCCTCAAACATAGAAGAAACCATAAGCTGCCTCAACATTGTGTTTGGAAGCTGCCTCAACATTGTGTTTGGTGCATTTCCGTAAACTATGATAGCGGCTCAATAATAATTATACCTATAAATAAATGGTAACGTATTTTGAACGCTTTTAAAACCACACTGAGTCTTGAAATGATTGAAATTTATATTGATACTTTAAACATACTTTGAACAGTTGTGGTTTATAGTTGATTTAGACAATGAGGGATTTTACAATAATTGTTATCAGCTGAGATATGAATAAGCCTATGGTAATTGATGGGTAAATTGGTTACTTTAGAGTAACGTATTGTGCAAATAGCTTGATGGAGATTTGCATAAAAAAATATTAAAATCTCCCAAAGAACAGAAGCTTATAGAAAAACACAGTAAACAAAACATTCAGTAGAGCATTGATGAAAATAACATTTCTTTTGAATACATTAAATTAAAATATAAATGTAACGTATTTAACTCCTATGCATTGCTTTTAAGGGCTATATTTTTCAAGTCATAATGTAAATGGGCTTCAAATATCTCCAGAATCACAAATATCATTAACAAAACACAATATCATTTAATTTTCACCAAATTACAGGTAATTTCTATAACAAGACAAACAACTAAAATTGTTTTATAAAAAAATTATGGGTTGGTTTCTTTAAAGTAACGTATCTCACATTTGCCCAAGTGGCCAGACTGCTAACAAGTTTCAAAATGTTCAATATAGCATAGGCTTTTAGAAAAGCATTGTTAACAATCTTCCCAATGGGGCAGCTATGGAAAAATCATTTCTATCTATGTGCCTTTCTTTGAAATTAAAAAGTAACGTATTTTACTTCCATATCATGCCATTGAGGGGGATTTATTTATAATGTATTACTATGAATGTGCTCTACATACATTCAGCAACATAAATTTTGGTATTAAAAGATCACTTCTGGTCATTTTGACTCATTTTTTCACTTTACAAACCTAAAATCTTGTCTTGAAAATTTGATAGGTAACTAACTTTGAGGTAACGTATCTCACTAACGCCCCATTTGTCAGAGTGCTAACAAGTCTCAAAATGTTCTATATACCATGGACTATCAAACAGGCAATATTAACAAAATTCCCAGTGAGGCAGGGATAGACAATTTATTTCTATATTCATAGTTTTCTATGAAATTTAAGTGTAACGTATTTTACTGCTATATCACGACTCTTAAGATGACTAGATTTTTCAAAAAATTCCATAAATGGACCCTGCAGTTAATTAGCAACACAAATATATGCATAAAAACTCAACTTTTTGTCATTTACACTTCAAATTTTTGGGTAGTCTTTAAAAATTCATTTTCAAAATTTTGAAGGGTGTGCTACTTTAAAGTAACGTATCTTACAAAAGCCCCACTCGCCAGAGTGCTAACATGTCTCAAAATGTTCTACATACCATAGGCTTTCAGAATAATATGGTCTACAAAATTCCCCCTGGGGGGGGGGGGGGGGGGGGGAACAAAACCCATTCTGGCTCATGGACTATATCACTAGTTATCAACATTTTATTTGCTGCGATAAATATAAAAGAAGAAACTTCTCATGATGAACCTAATGGTTTTGGAAAGAACTTGGCAAAGAAAATAACACAGAGAGAGAGAGAGAGAGAGAGAGAGAGAGAGAGAGAGAGAGAGAGAGAGAGAGAGAGAGAGAAAGAGAGAGAGAGAAAGAGAGAGAGAGAGAGAGAGAGAGAGAGAGAGAGAGAGAAAGAGAGAGAGAGAGAGAGAGAGATAGAGATAGAGATAGAGAGAGAGAGAGAGAGAGAGAGAGAGAGAGAGAGAGAGAGAGAGAGAGAGAGAGAGAGAGAGAGAGAGAGTCACACAAAATCTTGATTTTCGAGAATGGATTATAAAAAGGTTCAAATTATTAATAAAAGTAGGAAAAATAAATAAAAAATCAAAGAAAATGTATCGTTTACCTGACACCTTCTACAGCTATCACTTAAAATCTAGAATATATGGTAAGACTTTTAGATATTCATGTTTTAATTGTCCTGTTATTCCAAATTTCAGTTGGACACATGCCAAAATGTAAAATGGTTAATTTTTGAAAGATAACATTTGAAGATAAATCAAACATTTCAGATTTAATTAAGATAAGATGAAGAGGCGATTGTGGCGTTCTAAAAAATCACTGTAAAGGGGATTTACCAAATTTAAATGTGTTCATGCATTCTGTGGTTGTTTCCCTTCTATTACTCCATAGTACAATCTCTAATTTTTGCCCTGGGAGGGTGGAGTCTTAGTAACGGGTCGTTGCATTCAATATTCGATTAAACAAGATTTTCTCTTTATTACTTTTACTCACTTTAATAGATATTCGACAATATAAACTCGAAACTTTAAAGCACCGATAGATAACCGAACCGAAGCTTGGAAGAGCTGAAGTTGCTAGGTTTTGGAAACCTATCGATCAAATGTATTCACGTTGATCCTTTTGGTTTTAAGATACAGTTATCATGAACACATGGTAACGAAAATTTCGAACTAGCTTTTGAAAGTTCCAAAATATTGAAATGTATTTCGCACAGGCCGAACAGTCTAAACAACCCTAGGTTCAGAATGACAAAACGATGCGAACCGTTTGGCATTTTTTTCCGCTTTGCACGCAGGTGCACGTGCAAATTGGAGTAAAATTGGCAAATAGTTTGCATAGTTTTGTCATCCTGAACGAAGGTCAGGTTTCAAAAGTTCTCCCAGGCTCCCCGGGCTGACCATTTTTTTTCGCAAAACAGGTCAAAATAGGTTGGCCTCTCCGTATGGTTCCAATAACGAGAGAAGACTAATGTATTTTTTATTTTATATGTTTATTTCCGTTTATCTAACGTCGTATATGTCCGTATGAGCGACGCCCCCAGATGATGGTTAGTCGTTACGGGGGATAGTGTAAGGATACGTGACGAAACTACTGCTGAGATCCGCCATGGTTCTTTAACGTGCTCGATTTAAAGCAGTTCCTCATGGGACCTCGGTTTAACGTGTCATCCGAAAGGCAATTAGTTTGTTAGTGTGCCAGCCCGGGATTCGAACCCACGTGATCGAACTTCAATTGTTTTGAACTCCAGTGCTCTACCGACTGAGCTAATCGGGCTGACGTTTCAAGTTGATTTCATGGAGGCAGGACACTAAAACCAAGATCACACCGTATTTGAAATACGCGAAACGGATTCATACATAAGTGTGGTTCGGTTTAAGTTTCTTGTATCAAATACCTTCGTCGATTCAAGTATACATGTATTTTAATATCATGAAGCAAAAATGTTAAGATTTTTCCGAATTGGATATTTTCTTTTTTGACTGCTTTGCGCAAACATACAAAATAGCTGCGTAGTCAAAATTACTTTCATTGGGTAACAAAACGAGTTTCCAGCCAAAAATAGTGCTCTAATTTTGGTGGACACAGCTAAAATTAAATAAGCCTGTGCGTGACGTTTCCAACAATATAAAATGTGCGATAAGCAAAGCTTCTGGGCAGCCTGTGCAGCCGCACAGTCTGACCAGAACCTTCACTGTGCGCTATATTGATATACAAAGTCTTAATCCATCTTAATGCAGTCAGCATACATCATATTTACATTGTGTCGTTATCAACGCTACTCAGTGTTCGTGCATCGCTCAGGTGTGAAATTGTTGGAAATGACCCGCAAAGGCTCAAATTATTCATTACTAATTTTATTTTTGTTTCGTCTTCGCAAAACACCTATTCAGATCTGAAGTTTAATTGGGTTGTATACCGAAAATTACAGTTCTTTCAACTTCACTTAATACGCGACTGTACGTGCAAAAAGGGATTTTTCTTCGGAATGAAGGACACAATCCTTGCACCCTATTTCAAAATGAACGAATCAGAAATGTGAAATATTCACAGTTCTTATTTTGGATATAATCTGCTCTGCGTTTAGGATGACAAAACGGCACAAACTGTTCGCTAATCCCCCTTCCCGCATTTGCTCGTGCACTTGCGTGCGGAGCGGGGTATAATTTGCAAATAGCTTGCACTGTTTTGTCATACTGAACGCAGAGCATGACTAAAAAAATCTTAGTATGATACCAGACGCCAATATTACGTCATCACTCGAAAGAGGTCATTCGAGGGACTCCCTACTATTGAGTACTATAAAAGATAAATCCGTTACCTATCAGTAATGTTTGGTATATGAGGGAGTGGATCCGTAATAGTTCCACGACGTTTCGGTGGTATTGAATTTTAACAGTGTTAACCGAGATTTACTAATGATTTTCATCGGTCAACATGGTGAAAGTTCATGAGTTATTAAACGTTGAGGAGCTGTTACCGTTCCACTACCTTAAGAAACAAAAATCAGATTGGATGTTGCCACATGAATTGTGTTTTAAGCGCAATTAACGCCAATTCGTTCACAGGGGTCTTTTTCCCGAAATTTCTATCTTTTGGGCAAGGGATATAACGAATGTCAACAATATCTTGGCAAGGTCGACCGTTAATACTTTACCTGAAATAAACTTTCCTGGAATTAGCTTTGTGAGTCTACCTATACCTATCGTATTTTATCCGCCCAATAATTCAAAGCGAGACCGCCCACCGTTTAAACTCGGTCCAATGTTGGGCACCGAGACGGTACTCAATTTGTTGATTAATTCCCATGTCTAAATCCCTTCCCGAGAGTTTCTTAAAAAATGTAATTTCTAAATAGAATTAAAGAATTCATTTCGCACGCATATCAAGGCGTTCTTTCAATATTTCATACACAAAGACCTACGTCAGATCAAATTTATATAAATTGCTCCCGTCATCTTTAACGCCGTACGGTCTATTCAAAGTTTGATAGAAAGAAAGTAGATCCGGAAGAGTCTTAGATAAAATTGGATAAATGGATTAATCTGTAAGTTTTAAAGTATGTGATTTTGATAATTTATTAAGATGAATTAGCAAACATACTTGAGCAATATGATAACTACTGGCCAGGAGAATCCATTCCAAAGAAACGAATTAAAAAAAAATATATATATATATATATATATATATATATATATATATATATATATATATATATATATATATATATATATATATAAAACGAGATAGAGGAAAATACCAACGTAATAACTTTCTAAAACACCGGATCCCTAAGGATGCATGAATACTGAATATATTGAAATAAATTTGAGATAAATTGTATTCAAACAGTGTAAGTAATTTGGATAATTGCTAAAAGCATGAATAACCCTAGCGCTTTCGAAACTCAATGTTTCTTCATCAGGGGTTCAATGCGAACTGACAGTGGAAATTCAAATACAAATGGACGACCTGATATGAACAGCTGGCGAAAGTTGCTGGTCAGACAAGTGCTTATTATCCGGGTCAAATTTGCCCTTGATGTTTATATGTCGTTTTTGTTTAATCCAAAAGGCTGGATCGTGTTAAGGCGCCTTATCCAATATGTCTCCCGCGATTTACGTTGTTTGTCGGACCATCTCGGGTTTGCTTCAATGCAACACAGGACAACATCGCTAAACGAGTGGCCGGTTTTCCAGTCAGATCGGTGCAGATTGATACGCTTGCACCGATCTGACTGGAAAACCCGCAGATTCAATAGGTCTCCAGTTGCAGAACATTTTAACGAAGCCGGCCACTCGTTTAGCGATGTTGTCCTGTGTTGCATTGAAGCAAACCCGAGATGGTCCGACAAACAACGTAAATCGCGGGAGACATATTGGATAAGGCGCCTTAACACGATCCAGCCTTTTGGATTAAACAAAAACGACATATAAACATCAAGGGCAAATTTGACCCGGATAATAAGCACTTGTCTGACCAGCAACTTTCGCCAGCTGTTCATATCAGGTCGTCCATTTGTATTTGAATTTCCACTGTCAGTTCGCATTGAACCCCTGATGAAGAAACATTGAGTTTCGAAAGCGCTTGGGTTATTCATGCTTTTAGCAATTATCCAAATTACTTACACTGTTTGAATTTGAATACAATTTATCTCAAATATATATATATATATATATATATATATATATATATATATATATATATATATATATATATATATATATATATGTATATATATATATATAATATATATATATATATATATATATATATATATATATATATATATATATATAGAGAGAGAGAGAGAGAGAGAGAGAGAGAGAGAGAGAGAGAGAGAGAGAGAGAGAGAGAGAGAGAGAGAGGAGAGAGAGAGAGAGAGAGAGAGAGAGAGAGAGAGAGAGAGAGAGAGATTAAAATTATAAATGACTGAGTCTGTGCGTGATATTTCCAACAATATAACACTTGCATGAGTTGCAAACATCTAGTAGCCCTGACAAATACATTATGTAAATAAGAAGATTGCCTAACTGTTTAAAGATACTTTGCGATCTTATCTATCTATAAGGCTAGGAAAGGATGTGGTGGTTGTACTGGTGAGAGAAACACCAGGAAACCATTGTAAGGTGCTTCAGCCGCCGCGATATAACTGAAAAAAAAAGAAAGCGGCGTTAAACTACATTCAATCAATCAATCTTATCCATCTATAGATTGCACAGTGAAGACTCTGGCTAGACTGTGCGGATGCACAGGCTGGCCAGAGTCTTTGGTTTGCACACATTTAAAATTGTTGGAAATGTCAAGCACAGGCTCAAAGGCGACTAGAGCTGGAACAGCTCAAGTACCCGGGTATCGGGCAGGATAACGTCCATACCCGGGTCCAGAATCAATATCCGTTACCCGATTATTACAAAAGCACTGTGTATCTTTGGGAATCAAATTCAAGAATGAATTGAAGACTGTTTAGAACAGTCTTCAATTTTAAACAGTCTTCAATTCTTTCCACGAGTTGATTCCCAGAGGGTCTTACAGACTTTCAGATATTTTTTTAGAGTCCTTGCTACTTACTCACAGACTCCAACACCTTGTTCCCTTAAACCATGTATAAAATTGAATATTCAAATCCCCTATACAGAAATTCTGGACCCGCCTATGTAGTTAGTTGATAAAATAAATATACTGTTCACAAAAAGTAGAGGATATTGTAGGTTTGATATGTGGTATTCTGGTCAGCTTGGGTATCCATACATTTCCAGGGCCCCGTTTTGAATCGTCAACAAAGAAGCCAATTGTTTGATATCGTGACAATATCTAAATGTGAGACACAGGGTTTGACAGCAGTCTGGACTCACGTTCTTCTGGTTTTCAGCATACCATTGACTCACTTACGGTGAGCTTTCATTAGATCCCACATTAATCCAACAAAATTTAATACAAATACATGAAAGAGATAAACACCGACTTATTTTTCTCGAGTTTATGCTAAACTAAAGTAAGAATTTCAAATACAACATACTACATGTTAAAATAAGCGCTATACCCCTCTCTTCTTAAGTGCTGAATTTGCAGGACATGTTTAGCAGAAAAGGGAATTCCATAACTACTATATTTCCATGAGACAACTGCTTGTTTGCTAAGAATTAGATAGATTGTTCTAAATTGTTTGCAACCTCGAATACCTTACGGATTAACAGATGATCCCCTACTTTTTGTGAACAGTATATATGGAAAGAACTGTCTTCGAGTACCCGCGGGTAAAGATGTCTCGTGTAGCCGGGTACAACAATTTTACTGGTCCCAGCTCTACGTAAAAAAGGACATCTTAATTCAGATTCCAATTCAAATTCCTCTATTGACTTAAAAATCTAGTTATAGGATTGTCACCAAGAATACACATTCAACAGACATAAAAAGACGGAACTTTTCAAATGGGCATATATCAAATGGGTATATAATCTTTGAACTGATATCAAATACATTTTGTACTTGCATACATATCAAGAGCCAGAGTCAAATCCTGATAGTGAAATTCCAAATCATGGCAACTAGAGTTTTAAGAAAGCCGTGATTGCTACGCTTCGGAATCAGATTGACAATACCTACTCAAAGTTTATTACTTATTTTTAAAAAAATAATTTTAGGGAACATATAGGAACAATTCAAGATAGAAAAAATTGACCGGTTTCAGTGCAGTTCATCAAAATATAGCATTTTAAATATCATTATATAGGAAGGCAAAAGGATAATAATAGATTCAGAAAATTGGCTTAATGTGCAATCAGCACAGCATGACTAGGGTCGACACTGTACACACTTCCTAGATGTTGCCATTTCGCCGTCACGTGGGGCACATTTTTTTTCGCAAAATATTATAGGTTATTGAATTTATATGGGAATATATTGTGTCGGACGAGTTCTTTTGGCAGAGTGCCCGAGCTTGCGAGGGCAACTACGCCCAAAAGAACGAGTCCGACACAATATATTCCCATTTAAATTCAATAACCTTTTTATTGTATACTTTGATATTGTTTGACAATGTTCACTTCTTATTTTTTTACATCAATTGTACTTCAAGAACGGTTTTTTGTTTAAATTAAAACCGCATTTTAATAACAGTTACGCCATACACCTTTTCCCGCAAAATCCTTTCCGTTATATTTTTACGTTCGGATGAATACACCCGTTGCTATGAAGTAACAATGTAAACAAAAAGGACGGCGGACATTCTTGTGTCGATTCTCATTTTCGATTTTAAAATACGCGTTGATTTCGACTTACTTCGAATAAAAATGAAATAAATACTTTCATGAAAAATTATTCATTTGTTATTCTTACCAGTCACATGTTCCATAACTTACTCAATCGGCGTACTTGATACCGGGCCAGACTAGAGATAGTCACGAAGGACGGGACGGAGTGAAAGACGAGATAAAGGAGAAAGATAGGGAGGAAGAGAGATAGATACTAGAATTATGATAAACACAAAGGGATAGGCATGAATTGTTTTTTGAAAGAGTTATACAATAACACAGACAAAGGAGAAACAAAAACAGTGATTTAGCCGAAATTTAAGGGGGGAGGGGCATTTGAGGAAAGACGGAGAGAGGGGGGGGATGAAACATTTTCCGAGAAATCATCTTATTTTATTGTTTATAGAATTCAAATAAAAAGAATGTTATGATGATCTGAACATCGTAGCCAATCGGGAACCTTCGGCGTTTCTACGGAATAATGCGCTTTAAAAGCGCGTTATTTCGCCCGTGGGTTAAAATGACGTCACAATTATATCCTTTCCCGCTAAGGATGACGTTGCATAAAACAAATTCTATCATGACACGTGAAACTGTGTCTATAAACTGCATGTAATCGCATCGTGGTTAAAATTTAATGAGCGTCAATCATTGAAAAAAGTTCCGTGTGGCTGTTCCATTCCGCCCCAGTAAAAAATCTTAATTTTGATCCCAAAAAGTGAAAAATTTGTGAGGCCAATGCAACTATCTACTCTAAATGTAGTTTTAGATCAAAAGTGTAATAATGGGAAAAGCCGAGCGAACTACCTTAACTTGGATTTTATCAATGACGTGGTTCGTGACGTATTTTACAAATTATGTAGAATCATGACATGTACACAAGCGATCGTTGTTTACACAAGTTAACTTTATCCGGATGCATTGATGGATTGAAAACTGAATATTTACACGACTAAGGGGGAATTTTGGTGACAGATTTGTATCTTATCTATGCCCATCTCGTGATAAGCAAGCAAGATTAGATTTCATTGAGGTTTGTTAAGTTTGAGCTGCACGACACGAAAGGACGGGTCTCCATAAGGGCCTTTTCGTGGCTAGAATAGATTTCTTTTAAACTTTTGCCATACATACTATGATATAATTTGCATCTCCTGACAAAATATTGGCATCTCAAACTTATTGGTTTTAGCTGTGTGCTGTGTTAAAAGTGGGTGGGGTAATTTACTACGAACTTGAGTTTTATTTCAAAACTTTTATATCGCCCAAATTATTTACCTTTGAGTTTGAGGCTGCCACACAATACAACAATGAACTATTCCTCAGTTGATATACGGAATTGTTTTTGACATATCATATTTTTCATTGCGATTGTCTCCCCTTTTTTGTCTTAAGGGAATTTCTTTGTTTTATTTCCTACCAACTTTGCGGGTTTGCACAACACGTTTACAAATAGCCTTGAATATCAAATTTCTTTTATTGATTGCAAAGAAAATACAAAACCATTGCCCCAAGTTTTTTTCTGTGGAAATCAATCCATTAATTTTGGAGTTATCTGCCCCTGAATATGAGATATTAGCCAAATTAAGCTTTAAACAGGCATTATCAAGCCAAAGTAATATATATTTCAATGATATTTGGCATATTTGTTCCAACATATGAACTTATTTGTGATTTAAACTGATATCTTTAAAAACTCAACTTTCAAGGTCAACCACCAAGGTCAAAGGTCAAAATAAGCTCAAATTCGGCTTGTCAAGTGCATAACTTATTTATTTATCACCAGATTTTCAAGATATTTAGCACAGTTGTTACCCTTGATAAGCTAAAACATATTTTGAAATGAACTTTTTGATAGGTTGGAGTTCAAGGTCAAATTTCAAGGTCAAATGTCAAAATAAGAGTAGTATATGCTAATAGCTTTATATCTACCTTTTGTTATCGTAGATCCTAAAATGATTATACAAACCTTCCTCCTTTCACCAACAAAAATGTAATACACGTAAAAATGTATGTGATATGTCTAGGCTCAAGGTCAAAATAAGCACAAATTCATCTTTACAAGTGCATTTTTCATTAATTCATTGACAGACTTTAACAATATTTGGCACAGGTATTACCAATCCCATGTACACAAATATTTTGAAATAAATTTAGTGATATGTTGATATTCAAGGTCACATATGAAGGCCAAATTCACTGTGTCAAATATTGTGATTGTATGTCAATAAATGAATGATAAATACACTTGTGAAGCCAGATTTATGCTTATTTTGAAATTTGACCTTCATATGTGACCTTGAATATCAACATATCACTAAATTTATTTCAAAATATTTGTGAACATGTGATTGGTAATACCTGTGCCAAATATTGTTAAAGTCTGTCAATGAATTAATGAAAAATGCACTTGTAAAGATGAATTTGTGCTTATTTTGACCTTTGACCTTCATGTATGACCTTGAGCCTAGACCTATCACATACTTTTTTACGTGTATTACATTTTTGTTGGTGAAAGGAGGAAGGTTTGTATAATCATTTTAGGATCTACGATAACAAAAGGTAGATATAAAGCTATTAGCATATACTACTCTTATTTTGACATTTGACCTTGAAATTTAACCTTGAACTCCAACCTATCAAAAAGTTCATTTCAAAATATGTTTAAGCTATCAAGGTTAACAACTGTGCTAAATATCTTTAAAATCTGATGGGAAATAAATTAATTATGCACTTGACAAGCTGAATTTGAGCTAATTTTGACCCTTGACCTTGGTGTGTGACCTTGAAAGTTGAGTTTTTAAAGATATCAGTTTAAATCACAAATAAGTTCATATGTTGGAACAAATATGCCAAATATCATTGAAATATATATTACTTTGGCTTGATAATGCCTGTTTAAAGCTAAATTTGGCTAATTTCTCATATTCAGGGGCAGATAACTCCAAAATTAATGAATTGATTTCCGCGGAAAAAAACTTGGGGCAATGGTTTTGTATTTTCTTTGCAATCAATAAAAGAAATTTGATATTCAAGGCTATTTGTAAACGTGTTGTGCAAACCCGCAAAGTTGGTAGGAAATAAAACAAAGAAATTCCCTTAAGACAAAAAAGGGGAGATAATCTCAATGAAAAATATGATATGTCAAAAACAATTCCATATATCAACTGAGGAATAGTTCATTGTTGTATTGTGTGGCAGCCTCAAACTCAAAAGTAAATAATTTGGGCGATATAAAAGTTTTAAAATGAAACTCAAGTTCGTAGTAAATTACCCCACCCACTTTTAACACAGCGCACAGCTAGAACCAATAAGTTTGAGATGCCAATAGTTTGTCAGTACACGCAGACTATATCATAGTATGTATGGCAAAAGTTTAAAAGAAATCTATTCTAGCCACGAAAAGGCCCTTATGGAGACCCGTCCTTATGAGAACAAAGTTGAGATGGATGATCGACAAGAAGACTTCGCGCATACGTACTTGGTGATAAAGGTACGTTTAAATTGTTCGATGGTTGTTTAGTTGTTAAATGTCTCATTATGATATTTGAGTGTTCGATCTGCTTTGCAATTAGGCCTTGTCCAACGCCTAACCTACCAAACACTAGGCTAAACAAGTCATGGTGAGAAAAGTGAAGACATTCCTGGCCACTTGGAATTTAAGTTTGAAGACAGCGTGTTAGATTGAAATGTGAGTCTGTTGGTATTGGCATAATCGGACTAAGGATAATTAAATGTGCATTTTTGTTTATTTCGAATTTCTAAATCAAAAGGCAAATATAAAGGAAAGCGTCGAATATCATTGCTTACCGTCCCTTACGTTGGTGGAAAGGAACAGCATTTTATATTATCGAAGAAACTAGTACGCAGTTGTAAGACGTGATATCTCTCCATTTAATTTTCATGAAATAGTGAAAATTTGGTCATGATAGAATTATTACAACAAATTCTTACCGTTATTTATTGAAAATTTAACCACGCTTCTGAGTTCTAAGGCTAAATGAATAATCCACTCGAGCTAAAGCTCTCGTGGATTATTTACTGAGCCTTAGAACTCAGAAGCATGGTTCAATGTTTTACTGCATTTTGTCATAAAATTTTAATATGTCCAAAAGAATTCCTCAGACAATCGGAAAGAATGAAAAAAATATCTGGTTTTCTTTTAGCGTATTTAATAACCGAAGTACCGCCAGAAACCGAATCATCTTAAAATGACACAAAATTACTGTATTTACGTTCGAGTCACTTTCCAGTTTACGGAAAATTCCGAAGAATGTTCCAAATGCATCGTAGCATCAGTCTGAACAAACTGTAGAACAGACATTTTAAGTCGTCCTTCAAAAAGATTTCAACCTTTGTAAAATCCGTAACGATGTTAGGAACTCACCACCTACAAGACAGATGGTGTTAAGGTAGTGAACCCGTAATAGTCCCGCAACATTTTAGAAGTAATGAACTTTAGAAATGTTAACCGAGGTTTCCTAATGGTTTCTTTAGGAAGCCTCAGTCAGCACTGCGAAATATAATTAGTTTAGAAATGATGCGGAACTATTAAAGTTCCACGACCTTCAATTCCAATCGTACTTGTTTTGAAGACTACCAGTATTTGAACTTGGGTCAAAGATGATGCCATTCCGACGGTTTGCGCCATGAACGTTGTCACTACAGCCTTAGCTTAGCTGTAGCTACAACGTTTTTAAAGTCATCTTCTTTCAAAAACGTCAAAATGATTAAACGGGTAAACGAATGTAAAAAAAGTAATGGATATACCAAGAAACTAACGGATCGCTTTCTCAACCATTCACAAACGACATGTCTGAAAATTTCGAACGCTGTTTCTTTGCAAAATATGTGACGGGAAAGCCTTCAAAAAAAAAATCCAGGGCCAGCAACATCATCATCACCACCACCACCATCATCATTATCATCATCATCATCATCATCATTAATAACAACAACAACAACAACAGCAGCAGCAATAACAACAACAACAGCAGCAGCAACAACAACAACAATATGCATTTTGGGCTATGCACTTTTAACAGGAGCTGGGAATAAGTAACATTTGTTTACTCCAGGAAAACACCTTTAATGTAGCATGAAAATGTAATAAGAAGAAAGACAAATATGGTGTTTCTGTTATAAATGCAAATCTGTTTTGTTTGTACAGATATTATCAGACAAAAAGGGACCACCTTTAAAGTGAGAAAAGTATCGACCTGGCTAGCCTGTAAGGGCTCGCAGCCTGACCAGCCCTATGTTCAGGATTACAAAAAGGTGCAAACAGTTCGTCTATTTTACCCCGCTTTGCACGGATATATCTAGGATTTAAAACCGATATGTTTTAGACAAAAACAAATATTTATGAGATATTTTGAGATAAATGGCAAGATTTCTTGGAGAATCCAGACCCCGCAGCCCTCTCTCTCTTTTTTTACTTGCTCCTTCAGATTATTGAGCATTAAATCGGTCTAAAGTCTGCAGATTCGAAATGCGATATGGACTTGCACCCTGAAATGTACGGACGTACCCATATTGATAACGGGAACACTCCTTTTGTAGAATGAAAGACTTTCGACACATTTGAAAGACCATCTTGATTCGGGCATATTTGAAAGAGATCAACGCAATATGAATGTGCCGATTCGTGTAGGATTAAGGATGAAAATTGTTTAAAAGATTTGGAAAACAGCACTATTGTCATTTTGCTTAAGTTTCAATTTTTATGGTAAATAAACCTTAGATTAGGAAATTGCAGACTTTAGTGCTTGCTGTCCAACAACGTTCTTGAAGAACAAAATTTTGTCTACACATTTCAGAGAATAAATGATGGAAAACGCTTTTCCAAACCTATGAGAAAGTGGTATCATAGGAATACATAACAGTAGTTTGTCTTTAATCATTTGCATGTTGCGGCGCATGACGTTTGAACATGCGCGTAGTACATGGGAAATAAACATACAGTAGTAGAAAAACGTATTCCGCTCATTCTCAAAATCACTTATCATGCGTGCCTTAATAGAGCCGTTGGTGTTAAAAAATCACGACTTGCAGCATTTGTTCTCGTTTATAATGGAATAATTAACTTGGCATTCTTACGAGTGTTCGACGATGTAAAACCTTCTCCGGAGAGTAGAATTTCCATGTATCACCATTCGTCATGGTTTATCTACGAGGGATTTCTGAATTAATTTTAAGTTAAAAAACGTTAATTACTCCTCCTGTTTTTACCTGACTAATTTGTTTAATTGTCTTAACAGTTTAAGGAATGTTAATGGAAGTATAAAAGATTGGATGGTTGAACTCTACCCCTCAAACGTGAAGTCTGTTTTGAGAGTTGAACACTGTGACAGGACCCTTACACGATGAAGTGGTTGAAGATAGGTGAGTGGCTTATCAGTTAACCCATAACCAGATGACAAAAATTATAAACTAGTAAAAATAGAAATAAACTGTTGTTGGCAACATTAAGTGATGAAAAGTCACAATTCTTTTGTCTTTTTGAGTAGAAATATTGTGAGAAATGCAGAAATAGCTTAATACAAGCAATTTCTTCAATTCCCACAATGATTTCCTAAATCTCTTTTCTCATTAGACGCGTCAAAAGGATCTTATTTCTTAATAAGAATGTATATGTAATTTCCAAAACTTTAGTAGAACTTTAACTAGGCGACCATTTATGGCAGCATTTAAACCGAGGTAAAAAAAAAGCTGGTGCAAATTAAAAGAAGTTGCAGAGAGCATGTATGACGAAACTTAAAGGAACCTCTTTTTCTTTTAGTAGAAGAGAATACTGATGAAAATCGAGAGATTGTCCCAATAATGTTTTTAGTTTTTAGCTTTTGTCGGGGACGCCAAAAAGTGGGATCGTGTTGGAATTAATTAAGAGAATATTTGCCTAATGTTTGTAACTGCCGTGTCA
This sequence comes from Fragum whitleyi, assembly GCA_948146395.1. NCBI lineage: Eukaryota > Metazoa > Mollusca > Bivalvia > Cardiida > Cardiidae > Fragum > Fragum whitleyi. The sequence goes on along the minus strand of OX411552.1, from coordinate 53,737,185 downwards.
AAATTATGATTCCTCTTAAAATACACGCGAAAATTTCATTGCATATACTGCAAATCACGCCATAACCATTTGGAATTAAAGTTGAAAAGTTTGATAAGATTTGATTAGGACCCTTATGAATTATGGGCGGTAACGCAGCCCGGGGGTCGATTTAAAAAAACACAGTAACTCAATTACATTCTCAGTTGATTATCTGACAGCTTTTATGTTTGCCAAATTCAGGGCGTAAGGTATCATTTATTAATAAGACGACTTTATCCTTTCTGTTGTTTCCTGTCAACATTACGTCAAATGGACCCACGCTAACACAAAACACTTAGACTAACAAAATTTTAACGAATTCTGATTTCACGTGTCTTTGTCCAGAAAACCAAGCATAAAACTCTCGTAAGATAACAAACAACATAACACAATTTGCATCGTTTCGATGCGTAAATGTTTGCTCAAACTCAGCGCAGAAGCTCGTTCGATTCTCCTTGAAAATTGCCATAAGCAACCCGTTAAACTTTCTTTTTAACGTTTTCAAAGGTTAAAATGATGGATAAGAAGCTTGAAAGAAAGGCATTAACGTGAAGCGAATTTGGCGTCGCGTATTAAAAATAGGCATGTATCGAGCTGTAGAGGGCAAATAGCAAGTACTATAAACGATCAGCAAGTGTCTTTTTTTAAACTAAATTTACTTAACGTTTTAAGAATGGAGCATGCTTAGTAGGTTTTTTGTCTCGTTAAAATAACGTGTGGTACTAATCTTATTGGTGGACATTAATGCACGATCCTGCGTTTATCAATTCTTAATTGATATATTTAAAGTTTACGTATATATGTGACCCGTCACGCGAAAAGGGACCGTCTGGGAAGTGCGTAAAGTGTCGACCATAGTCTGACTGCGCGGACTGCGCAGACTGACTAGGGTTGAAACTTTTCACACTTTACTGATTTTCTGAATCTAGAATAGTCAATCTACCTTCCCATGAAAGAAATTTTGAAACGCGACCTCTGGATTTCCTGTACTACAATCAAACTCTTTTTCAAAAAAAAAATATATATATTTTACGGAGTTCCCAGATGGTCCCTTTTCGCGTGACGGGTCACGTTTGTTAAATTATAATCAGCCTAAAATTATTCATTCGTGATCAAGCGATCAACTTGCAGCATGAAATTTACTGATAAGATAAATAAACTGATCAGTTGGTCGTTTAACAAGAGGCAAATTAAGGTGTTTGTTTGTTTGAATGGGGGTTTACGCCGCTTTTAACATTATTTCAGTCATATCGCGGCGGCTGGAGCACCTAACAATGGATTCCTGGAATTGCTCACACCAGTACTACCATCACATCCTTTTCTTGTCCTCAGCTACTGTCCCAAAAAGGTCTACGATTATCAACCCATTGGCGGTAGACAAATAGTCGGAAAAGATGAGTGCCGCCGTCGGGGATCGAACCCGGGACCTTTAAATTGACAGTCCGACGCGCTACCAACTGCGCTATGGCAAATTAAGGGGTTTGTTTGTACATTTCCTTCAAGTTTCACATTTGCCATTTCTTATTGTTTGAGTAGGGTGATTTTTATTGAGCCTGTGCGTGATATTTCCAACAATTCGACATGTGCGTGAGATTCAAGTATTGGGCAGCCTAGACAGCTTCGTGGTACAATTACAATTTAAAGATACTTGGAGACCCTATCTAAGTACACAGCGCAAAGTCAAGGCTCTGAACAGACTGTGCGGATGCACAGGCTGGTCGAAGTCTCTCCTTGGCGTATATTTCAAATTGTTGGAAATGTCGCGCATACGCTCTAATTATATTATTTCGTAATATCAGTAGTTTCAATTGCGTGAAGAAAAAAGCTTAAACGATTGGTTCCTAGATAAGGATAATTCAAAAATGCTTAACATATAAATGACACGTTCTCCAGGAAAACCTAACAAAATGACAAGTATATTGGCAATAAACGAAAACTGCTGTTTTAAAAGAAGAATCTGTATTCTTCGTATAGCAAGAATAAGGATTTTATGAACCTGTTTGAGTGATCATTTTCTCACATACCGACATTTGCACGCACTCGTCATTTTTCAACGGTTAAATTTGAGAGAAAAGGAGATATTGCTATTCCAAGCAATGTTTCCCCTTTTCCAATGTTTTCAACAATATTTTGCCGTCCCATTCAGTGATTCATTTCGTTGCGCATACTGCATCAAAGATGCACATATTTCACAAAGGACTCATACTTCTAGAAATTTAAGTCTTTGGGATGCATTTTTTAAAGCAATATTTGTTGTTTTCTTCCTGAAAAAGGCCCAACATCTATTTACTAGATCTACTACTTAAGGAATCAAATCATCTGACTTTGAGTGATACATAAGAGTAAATAAAATGATTCAAAAAATTAAAAGGGGCTCTAACTTAATCTCCATTACTCCTATAGACTTTGTGGTGATGAGCTGTGTGTGTTCGAAACATGTTAGGACTCATTATTTCAAATTATGCGAGTCCTGGGGACTCCTACTTTTATATTTCAAAATGAATCAATGCCCACCACAATTTGAACGTACATGTATATTGAATTGACGTTTGCAAATTCTTTGAAATTGGATGAGTATAAAATTGTTTGTTTTGTAGTACATGTCTTTGACAATAATGTTATTGAAATAACAATGTGGTGCCATTTATTCAGTTCTTCCTTGAGAACGGATTAGATGTATATAACTTGTTGTTTCCTTGAAAACTAAACTTTTTTTATTTAAAGGCATTCGAATCGTGTTTCAAAAAGCCTTTAATTCACCAAAAATATGCCTTATCGGAACATATCAGCACTTAGATAATTTTATTTATGAGCAATCGTTTTTTCAAAGTTTTACATTAAAAGAAATCAAATTTGCCTTCCTGTTTATTTGTGCCCATTAAAATCATATATAGGTCTGATAACATCGTTTATCAGTTTATCATAATGTTACATCACAAACGTTCATAACAAGACTGAGAAAATATTAAGTAACTACTCATAGATATTTGTGACATCAAAACCTTTGGAGTAGCACGATTGATATAATATATTTTTAGGCTGGTGTGATGGGAAGTCATTAGTGTAAAATAATTCAAATACTGCCAAATGGGTTTTAAAAGTTGCATAAAAATCGCTAAATTCCATTAAAATATGAGCCTTTGTGTGACATTTCCAAAAAGTTCATATGTGCGCAACGTGTAGACTCCGACCAGTTTGTGCATTCGCACAGTCTGATCAGAGTCTTAACTAGGCGCTTAATAGATGGTTAAGAACCTATAGACTAAGTCCATGCTCATAGACTACTTTCACTTCAATGTGTAACTATTCATTATGCTGAATGTCTTTCCACCATGCACATATGAAATTGTTGGAAATGTCACACACAGGCTCATATGTTCATAATGTATTTGACCATTCTCGTGAAAGAGGGGTTGATTGTGAACTGTGTAAATTTTCGTTTTGGAAATAAGATTGCCCCCATTAGAACCTAACCCGAATTTACATTCCGGCAAATATGCAAGTTCCGTCTAGCTTTCACACTTCCCAGATAGTATAAAATTTGTGCTAGACCATTTATATTTGTTATATTTGACGTCACTCGTACAAGTGATATGATAGGCCTCTTTCACCAATAAAGTTAGGGTTGACAGGTCATACATTGTTAGTAATTAGTGCTTTAGTCAAATCCGAGAGAAACCAAATGGGGGTCCAATCCTGATCAGGCTATCAAGCATTAATGGATTATTTTCATATTTCTTATGCGTTATAATTTAAAAAAATCCGAGAATTCAGTCGAAATTATAGATTACATATCATGTATTGTCAATAATAATGGAACGCAAAAGTTCGTAAGATTCAGAAAAGCCGTTTATCAGATGCATAGGGAAGAATACAAAATAAGTAAATGAACTATTTAATGCACGTCGCGAATTACATGATTATGGCAATATTTGCACTATTTACTTTTTTGAAAGAAGGAAGTCTTAAAACATCAAAATTCTAAATATTGTCGTAAATTATAAACTAAAGAATGGTGGTCTTTCATAAATCATAAATTCCGAAATCCATGTTAATAAAACAGGAAATTTTATGTTGTAAATATTTAATGTATGCTGGCTTGTAGACATAAACAATTATTACCCATTACCAGCCCAAGTATAAACAGCGCATCCAGCAACCTTCAAATCGTCTATGGGCCACCAAAAACGTTGTATCTACAGCTTTATTCAAGCTGTAAATACAACTTTTTGTTTCCCTAATGGACGTAATGGGTAAAACAGATTATAATTGATTTAATTATGTTTTACGACAATTTCAATACCGGTAGTATTTCAGTCATATTGTAACGGCACCTAACCACCTACCCTAGGCTACCCATAGATTCTTGGCAAGGGCGTAGCTCCCATTACGCACATTACGCAATTGCGTTAAACAAATATATCCTCTTTCGAAAAATGTTGTTGCTGAATTATTATAAAATTGTAACTATAGCTTATTCAAGCTGTAGTTACGATGTTTTGATTATTCAACAACGCTCAAATCATAGAAAAGGGGAGCGGGCAACAACGCTCAAATCATAGAAAAGGGGAGCGGGCGGAGGATATTCATATTTTGTCACAGTCTTTATATCGCCTTCATCCTATACATATTCTATGTTGATCGCCATCTGAGTGCGTATAAATTACAAAGTCCTAGTTACGCCTTTGCTTGCCCTGCGTTCAGGTTAACAATACGAACCTTTGTGTCAAACAAGTTGAAACTTAGCCAGAACCTTGCTTGGATGAAACTATAGATTTTTTAAATTAATGAAAAATTCTTATACAATTTTAGTTTTCATGGTAAAAAAGGCCGACAGATAAGAACATCTTTTGAAAAATCTTCTGCAAAATTCTAAGGTCCGATGGTTTGATATTTGGCATGTGACGTCACTTATATATGTCTTCTATTTTTTACTAATGTATACATGTATTACATATATCTGTCGTATCTTTGTTTCTTCCAACGTTTTTGTTTGGAAACTTTGCAAATGCTTCTGTGACTATAATATCATCCTCTAGAAAAAGATCCGTTACTCTGATATTAAAATAAGTGGAATTTTAACTCTTTCTGGACTAGGAAATTCAATGTTAAGTTTTCACGTGTAAGTGTTGTATATCAGTTATATCTCTTTTCCTAAATTAGGCTATTGCTTGGAAAATGTGCACATGCTTCTATGACGATAATAATATTTCTAGTCGAAGGTTCTTTACTCTGACCATCATTTAATCGGCTTTCCAAAGTTGATATTGATTCGATGTTTCTACCCAACACTAGAAATGGACGAGCTTCGCTGTCCTCTGACAGCTCTTGTTACAGAATTTCCCTGCCACAAATAAGCAGGGGTGACAACAACATCATTTAGCATGGCTGTTAGATAGCCGCCATTTTGATCTGTATAATTATGTGATAAATTGCATACAGTATCGAACGCGGTACACAAACAATCGTTTTAATCACTTCATTTGGCAACGGTAAATATTTGCCGTGTACATGTATAGCAAATGACCATAAACGACGCTGGAGCTCTAAACCCTTCAATCCAATTTTTCATAACGACCATTTCAAATGGAGAAGTTTCTTTATTTAATGATATTGAGTAAGCTGCTTCGAAAATTGTGTCCACTGAGGTAATTTAAAAATCTATGGATCTAGTACTCTCAACCACAGTTTAAAATAACGAAAAAAGACAGCACAGTTACCAGAATGACTAGGTTTTTTGGACTTACTTTAAATGATAATAAATAACGAGCTGAGAAACTTAACATTCAATGTAAAAAATAGCTAGCGAAACTATGCGACTGATGACGTATTTTGTCACCCTTGTTATGGGTTTTACCCCGACCCGCCCCATTTTACATAGACACAAAAAAACGAAATCTTAAAAGATAATTCTTCTCCTTCGAAATATGAAGGTATTTATGGTTATGGCTTTGATATTTTCGTTTGACATCATGCAATTGTTGCATAAAATTACACCTATTCTGTCCATGACCGAGGAAATCCTTTTTAGAAAGTAGCTAGGGGTGAGCGATTTTTGCCCACATTTTTCTTTTTTTTTTTAAAGGAATTGTAAATTGGGGGAACTAAAAAGTAAGCAAAATGATATGAGCCTGAGCGAGACATTTCCAACAATTTCAAGTACAGTATGCGCAAAGCAAAGACTCCAGCCAGACTGTGCATCTGCACAGTCTGACCCGGTTCATCGCTATGCGCTTAGTCGATAGATAAGGTATCGAAGTATCTGTAGACCATCAGTTAACTTTATATTCACAGTTTATTGCCTTCTAAGCTTCTCAATATTTGCACCTCAGGAACATTTCAAATTGTCGGAAATGTCACGCACAGGCTCATATAAATCAAGAAATAACCAAGGGAATCGTACTCGGGACCGCTTAATCAAGAAGCCAAAGCTAAATCGCTCGAATGCGCACTCCACAATAAATAAATACAACTGCAACTGAACGCGAAATATGAACGGAAGTTAATTTAGGAACGTTTTATCGTATTGACATTTGACACGTGTTATTGTCCAAATGTCAAAATATTAACAACTAACAGACCCGATCTCAGCTCATCTGGTTCATGTAACCTTATCTCAACTTTGATTACAGTTTGATTTGTTCAACGAAATTTGAATAAACATTTAACCGAACATTTAACGTCTTAATGAAATACTAGCATGATTTGCTTTATGATAGAAGATATCGTTAATACGTAGCTCAAATTATACGAAAGCGAGCGCCCAGAAATGGTACCCTGTATTACCCGGTAAAGCGTACTAATGCCTGCCCTGCGCTCAGGATCACCGAACGGCGCAAGCACTTTTCCAATTATACCCAGCTTTGCACGTGCACTTGCGTGCAAAGCGGGATATAATTGGAAAACTGTTTGCACCTTTTGGTATTCCCCAACGCAGGGTTGGTTCATAACCTGGACGACCGCTCGCGTTTCAATATAAAAACACGATCAAAAACGTTTTGCAACCCATGTATGCCCCTTAAACCTTTTTATTCGAAAGCTTCTTAATAAGCATGGGATTTATTAAAACCGTGTTGATGAACCTTAGTGATGCTCTAAATCGCCAAAGAGGCACAAATTCTTGGGAAATTTGCTTAAATGGACTAGTAATACTTTGTCATGGTCCCATACTACACCCGACGTGCCAAGTGGTCATAGTGCGTAGTAATTCGTAGGCTTTAATCGCTTTATGAACCTTGCAGACTTCCAGACTAAAAGATCAATCGTTTTCACACTCTATGAGGGCTTTTCTACAGACCTGCAATCACTGTATTCTAAGCCGTGTTTTGGACAATGGTTCGACTTCGTATTAAGTTGCAACAGGACTATAATTGTGTCTGCCTTTACGTAGTATCCCTGTTTATCTTCTCGGTGGTTTTCTTTAATTGCTTAATGTTGTTTATTGACGGGACAGACTTCTACAGTTCCGCAAGAAAGAGTGAGGTTTGAGAAACCGTTATCTCCTATCATTTTCAATGTAAAATTGATCTTTGATCACTCACTTGAAATTGTAGGTCTATAATTGCATGAACCGTTAGCAAAATATTCATAGATACAATATTTAACCAATGATGGAGAGAAAGAAGAGTAAGAAGTGATATCTCAGTTGGTTAATGTATCGCTCTTAATCATCCATCAATGATTTCAAATCTCCGCCGCGCTTATATTTTCTGTCTAATATTCTCTATTACAGAAAAGGAATATTCCCGTTTCTAAGTCATATAAAGACTACTTTCAACTGAATCATATCACGACATCTGCGATGCAAAGAAGCCTTTATCTTTGTATAAAATTGAAATATTCACTGTGACCCGTCACGCGAAAGGGGACCATCTGGGATTTCTGTAAGATAAATATTTGAAAAAGAGATTGGTTCTAGAACCTAGCAAACCAGAGGTCGCATTTCAAAAATTATTTCACAAGAAGGTAGATTGATTATTCTAGATTCAGAAAATTAGTAAAGTGCGAAAAATTTCGACCCTAGTCAGTCTGCAAAATCCGCGCAGTCTGACTAGATTCGACACTTTACACACTTCCAAGATGGTCTTTCGCGCGACGGGTCACACACTGTATTTATATATCTCAAACCACAATGAAAAATGTTAGAAAAAAATATCTACAGAATTTCAAGAAAGTGGATAAGCCCCCTCCCATTCAACCTCGTCTAAAAAGGCATTTATAAGATAGAACATCCCTCTCCCCCAGATAATTTGAGTCAGAAAAATAAACTTTCTCTTACTCGGCTTGACCTTGTGGTCTCTTGATTTATATGTGGATGTCTTAACATCTACACCACCGGTCTGAGTTGTAAGTACGCCCCGAGTAGACAGGAAAACCGTATTTCAAAATTAGCGGAAATCGTCGATCATTGTTGGTTTTCCGATTTCACTCACGGAAATTAAACAGAGTCTCATGCGAAATTAGCCAAAGAATAAGGGTAGAAATGGTATTTTTTTCCGATTAGGCATGCTGAAACCACTTTGCAAGATTGTAAATGAAAATTTAGTTCTGACAAAACGAGGATCGAAAAAGTGGCACCCGGTGGCATAATAGGGAGGGCTCTTATAGAATTATATAATTTATATTTGGCTTGTGTTTTTAAAAAGTCAAACACAAAATTATGAGCATATGATCATGAAGGTTTGTCACAGATTTTTTTTGTGAAGGTGTTTAATTTGTTCGTTTTTTTCCCATGGAAATCGAGTATTTCGAATGTCTGAGGATATTATTTCATATAATAAAATATGTGTTTGTATTTTCTCTGTAAAAATATGTATTGTCTCCACCCTATTCTATTGTTTAGGCTACAAACGTTTTGTACGTTTAACGCTAATAAAGGATATGTTATGTTATGTTATGTTATGTTATATAATCCTTATGTCGGAACACAAGGTAGGTGCGTAAAAGTCTTAGAACAAAAGATATAGAGAAGTTGTTTGTTTCAGAGTAAGATTGACTTATGTTTTATTTAGTCAACAACAAAAGCTATATTTTCACACGAGTATTTTTGATTGATCTTACTCGAAAAACAAACGATTACTTCTTTGATTTAAAAGAAGACATAAATAGGTCAATGTTGGGAAAAATATTCTGTAAGGTAGTGGACCCGTAACAGGTCCGCAACGCTTGCGGAGTAATGAACTTTAACAATGTTAACCAAGGTTTCCTGATGATTTTCATTAGGAAACCTCGGTCTACATTGTGAAAGAACATGTTGTCCAAAATGTTGGGGAACTCCTACGGTTCCACTGCCTTAAGCGTGTAATTTTGTACATGGCTACTATGCAACATTCATGATGACGTCACCTAATGATCTCCGTTTAGATAACGTTAGAAAATATTAAACAAGAGTTGTCCGCGGACAACGTAGCTCGCCCAAACAGCTGCTTGTCACAAACAGCGCTTGACCGAAGACCGAAGTTCAAAGTGGTTTCTTTTAATGTTAAAGTCCATGATCTAATATATATCTGTTTGAGTAGTAATTAAGAAATATAAAAACTTTTTTGTTTTATTTGCATGTATAAGGTTAGGGTAAAGTGAAAGCCTACAAGCAGATGAGGTTACCAATGGAATTTCTCTGTATCAAACGTGAAGTTTTTCTTTAAAATTTTTCTAAGTCCACAAAAGGTCAAGATCAAGGTCAAATTGTAAAGGACCTTGGTCTCTGTAGAAGCCTATCACCTAGTGAGTATGTGTATGAAGTAATAATGTCCCTGAGTAAAGCATTTAGAAAATATAAGCAAGGTTAAATTTTTGGTTAAAGTTTTTCAGTTTAAGTTTTTCCAAGTCCATAAAAGGTCAAGGTCAAGGTCAAATTGTCAAGGCCCTTGGTTTCTGGTGAAAGCCTTTCATCTGGTGACTATGTATATGAAGTAATGATGTCCCTAGGTTAAAGCATTCAGAAAACATAAGCAAGGTTAAAGTTTTTGGTAAAAGAATTTTGGTTAAAGTATTTCGAAGTTCATAAAAGGTCAAGGTCAAATAATCAAAGACCTTGATCTCTCACAAAAGCCTATCACCTAATGAGTATGTATATGAAGTAATGATGTCCCTAGGTTAAAGCATTCAGAAAATATAAGCAAGGTTAAAGTTTTTGGTTAAAGTTTTCAGTTAAAGTTTTTCTAAGTCCACAAATGGTAAAGGTCAAGGTCAAATTGTGAAGGACCTTGGTCTCTCGTGAAAGCCTATCACCTGGTGAGTATATATATGAAGCTATGATGTCCCTAGGTTAGAGCATTAAAAAAATATATGCAAGGTTAAAGTTTTTGGTTAAAGTTTTTTGGTTAAAGTTTTTCTAAGTCCACAAAGGGTCAAGGTCAAGGTCAAAATGTCAAGGACCTTTGTCTATGGTGAAAGCCTATCACCTAATGAGTGTACATATGAAGTAATGATGACTCTAGTTTAAAGCTAATAGAAAATATAAGCAAGGTTAATTTTTTTTGGTTAAAGTTTTGGGTTAAAGTTTTTGGTTAAAGTTTTTTTGAAAGGGTCAAGGTCACAGTCTAAAGGTCATTTCAACATGGATGTTGGTCTCAAATGAAAGCCTATGCCCTAATGAGTGTTTCTGTAAAAAATAAAGCCTCTAGGATAAATATTGATAGAAATAAAAACTTTAACCTAATGCGGACGCCGACACCGACGCTGACACCGACGCTGACGCCGACGCCGACGCTGACGCCGACGCCGACATCCGAGGGTATGACAATAGCTCTTCCGAGACTTTCGTCCCGGGCGAGCTAAAAAAGGAATCTGGTTATAAGTTTATGATAATTTCACAGGTAAGGCGGTGAATTTATCAAACGATAATCTACCGCTAATACTCGATAATCCCCCCGAAAAGTTTTAAAGAAAGTTTCATATTATTTTTTTTGTCATTCCATTTCAATTCGGTCGTCAGCGCCTTTGCGCTGTATAGACTTAGCACTGTGACAGAATTCTCGGAATCTTTTAGTATCCGCGTTCATTGGAATCATTTCAACATAAGCAAGAATATTTTCAGTATATATGACTTCCTGTTACAACAATATCATATTTAATTTCTGTTATTCGAAATTCAATTTAGTCCAAACACATCATTTAAAGGATATTCTGTCTTTAAGGAAAAGTTATTACAATGAATAGCCGTCTGGTTTCAAATGATTTTATTTCGACATTTAAAAAAAATCGTCGTCGGGCGGCCAATACTTCGTCAACAAAATTGGTCAAACTCGAGAGGTAAAGGTTTGGTTAGAAAACGACGATCAACCATATTTTTCTATTGCATTTTGTTTTATCGTTCACATCATATTCCATATAGTTAGAGTGCAAAAAATTGACACCAGTTAGTGGGTTAAAGACCAGACCAAAATCTGCCGCAGATAGAGACGGTATAGGAGCGCTCTCCCGTTGATTAAGCAATACATCTCTGATAGTGTAGACATCGATCACAGCCCAACGTGGCTTATCAGCTTCCTGCTTCTTGATATATCATGTCTATATATCAATGTCGAGTTGAAAAATATCTCAACCTATTATTTTAGATCGTATAACTCATGATGAGCGATGCCTTTCAGCGAACCAAGGATTTCTGTAAAGGGGGTGCAAGCATGTACAAAAGAGGGGGGTCGTTTTCCTAGAATTGCACAACTGTTACTGAATCTCTGCATAAAAAAGGAATAAAAAGTCTTTGTTTTAACCGCCCGAAGCTCCCTTGGATCCGTCACTGATTCCCTTACACAAATAGTCGATCTTCCGTAAAATCCCCGTATTTTAAGGTTATTTTTTTCAATTAACAAAATATTGTGGAAAGTGGATATTGCTTGTAACAAGCAATGTTCCCCTTTTCCACAATACTGTCTACTTCATGGAATTGTATCCTTTCAAATACTTCCCGCTTTGTATTGTCGGAAGGCTGTGAAAGCTTTAAATTTGAACTAGCCTAAATTTCAAACAAACGGAAAAGGTTTAAAGAATCTCTACTAGATGAAGATTATTTTCAGATGAAAGCCTGATTTTATCTATGTTTGTTTGGTGTTGTTGTTGTTTCTTATCGAAATACGTGTATTAAATTGTCTTAAAAAGGTTTGAACCCTGTTGACAGACGGCCAATTGGATTAAAGCCTAGGATTGACAAGAAAATGCCCATTGAGTACCGACTGAGATAAAGGGACTCGACTCTCGATAGAAGGAATTAGTCATGCCTAAATAATTAAAAAAATCACTATTTTCGCCCATTTGAATCAACAAAATCAAACAATTCATTCCCAATGAATATAACTTTTCTTTTAATTAACAGAGAATTTACAAAAAATATTGATTATTAAATGATGAATATGAAAATAAGTGTATTAAAATTGAAGAAAAGACAACAAAATGCATAGATTTGGTCTATATTTAATCAAAAATCGAGAACTATAGATACACATGTTAAAGTGTGTGATCAAAGGTCAATTTCGTCTATACAGGTAGAGACAAAACTGACCTTTGATCACTCACTTTAACTCGTACTTCTATACCATTAATCCATAATCGCCCTTCAAGTGCTGCGCGACTACAGTCCATTCGGAAAGTTATGTCACTTATAATAACAACTAATTATGTTGATGATACAGGATACCTGTTATACCGGTCCTATCTTGCACCAGCAGACCTGTCCAAATTATATCATGTTTGTATATAATCCCGGCAGTAATTAGAAACGTTTGTCTTGGCGGAATTATCTACGTGTCAATAATTGTGGCCAGTTATGCCAAAAAGTACCATCGGATTAATACGCCAAAATATATTTTATATGAGATTCGATCAAGCATGGTTCCGCTAAAGGCCGCAATTCAAAAATAATTACATGCCAAGGATATAATGATCATTCTAGATTCAGAAAATGGCTAAAAGGTGAAAACTGTCGCCCCTTGTCAGCCTGCGCTAATTGCGCAGGCTGACTAGGGAAGACACTTTACGCACTACCCAGATGGTCCCTTTTCACTTGGTGGGTCATTATTAGTCTGTATCATCAGCCAAGACAACATAACTACTTGATACATTATCTTTTGGGCCCATATGTCCAAGATATACCGAGGTTGCTGAGAAAATAAACAATTTCATATATGCCTATACCTTCGGTCAAAACTGTTGGTATTCAATGTGTTGCTAATCTAATCAACATGTGTAAAATCCCATACAGAAATATTGGAAATTACGAAAATACCATTATTTTTTGGAAAATTTAAAGGCTGAGGCGTCCCATAAACACTCAAATGTGTATTTCATATTCTTATCATTTTGAGACCCTCTTCATAACAAGCATAATAGTGGTACTAATTCCATTACCGTGTCAAAGTCCTCAGAAATTCGAAACTTTTGTACTAATGCTTGATTTTGAGATTTTGCTTTGATTGAATAATTGAAATATATTTCTTTCAACATTTTGAAAAAATCAAATAATAAAACCCCAGAAATCTTGTGGATTCGATGAAAGAGGACACTTAATGCTGTCGGAACCCATCTTATCAAAACAAGAAGTTATTTCTGACACTGGCACCATAAGGACAGAAGATTTTACACACGTACCATGAATGTGATATCTTGAATATTTAAAACGTTTTTAAATTCGATTCATTTTTCGAGATACGCAAGCAAGTGTGATTTAAACAAATTATGGAATGGTCAACAAGGTCAGCTTTTATTTTCCCGAAAGTAGGCTTTGTTAACTAGCCTCACTCGAGCTTCAGACCACCAGGGTTTAGTTGAGTTCAAGTAGTGCCACGCCAATCTCACGAAAGCCATTTCGTTAGAACTGCATGAAGAACTCCACTGGTCACAGAATCAAAGAACTGATAGGAAAAATATTAATCATATAATAATGACAAGGTATCTTTAAAAAATTCCAGGTAAATTTTCAAATCAACATTAAAGAGATTATTTGCAAAAATACAAAAAATCAAAAGGTATGATTGAAGGTTACGTAAATTACTATATGTATTCAAAATTTTGTTGTAATTGGCCTAATTCTTACAAAATAAATTGGAAAAATACACCTTCAATTTGCAAGAAAATCACTAAAGTGATAATTTGTTTTTTGCATAGAAGTATTGTGGATGATTTTTTAGCTCCACTGGCCGAAGGCGAGCAAGGTATTATTATTGCGGTGTGCCCGCCGTGCGTCCGTGCGTCCTGTCGCGCGTATGCTTTTTTTCTGTCAACATCTTCTCCTCCTAAGCCAATGGGCGGATTTTGACGAAACTTGGTGGTAGGACGGGGCTAATTTTCACCTAAAAATCTTTTAAAATCTTCTCCTACCAATGATTGGGACGATTTCAGTGAAACTCGACATGGATGTTCTTTGGGAAACCCAAATTCGATAAAACTTTGGATGAAATTTCCTTAAGTATACCTTCACTTAAATTTGTAACAAATTTAGTTGGACATTCATCTCGCTCGAAACCATTCTACATCATTCAATCAACGCTCCACTCATTTATTCCAAACACTCACTCAAAACATTAAAAAACGCTCCAAAATAACAAGAAATGGTAAGATCAACTATTACTTATAAAATTAAAATAGCTAGAATAAAAAAAAAAACACGATTTCACAGACATAGTGGAAGAGTATTACGCGTTCTTAGAGACATAGAAATCTATTCATTGAACCTACATGCGTATTTTATTAAAGCGAAGTAATTTATATCGCTAATTTTGTTCATCCTGAACAAAATTAGCGATATTGGATTCTTTCCCTTTAATTTAATCCAAATTCGCTTGCGCCACACACTTATTCAATTTCATTCCAAAATCATTCATCTTGTCAATTCCACGATGTTTTTAACTGTACTTACTTTTAGAAGTGAGTATGTTGAGATGTTGCTTATCTGCTTCAAGTTTTGAATACCAGACTAATCTTTACATTATATGTAAGTTTTGTAAATGGGGTATAAATCTTGTAATATCTATGAAAAATGAAGCCATCTTTATCAAATATTACAGCATTTACTTTACATTATACTACAAATCCGAGAATTTTCCCTCCCGTAAAGATCGGATCCACGGATTTTGATTGGTATCTTTAATTAGCAAAGTAAACCGCCTACAATCTCCGAAACATTTGATAAATGTTACGTATCCGAATAAGTTGGCATCTTTATGTTTTCACGGAGGTATGACAGAAAAAAAAAAGAACAATGTTATGTGCACGAAACATAGAAAATAGTTTTTGGAGAGCTGTAATCTAATGCATGTAAAATGACTTTATTTTTTATTTGTTTGGTGCAGCCTGTTTTTTTTTTTTTTAATTCGCCCTGGTCTTTCTTATTCTAAAGCCAACCATGTTGTCAATATAATCACTTACGTTGTCAAGTCGACCGGTTTCCGAAAGGACATTTGAGCTTAGAGCTATTTTTTCTCAAGAAAGCACTGATGTACCTTGGACTTTGAATTTGTTTGAATGGGGTTTTAGGCCGCTTTGAACAATCTGTAAGTTATGTTGTGGCGGCTGAAGCACCTAACAATGGATTCCTGATATTTCTCATACCAGTACAACCATAACATCCTTTCCTAGCCTCCATATGCTATCCCCCATGGGTCTACGGTTATCAACCTATTGGTGGAAGACAAATTGTCAGAAAGGAGGAATGCATCCGTTGAGAATTGAACTCGGAATATGTCTCATGTATTTGTCGGAGGAAAAAGGCTCATTGAAAACTCCTTTGAAAAAATATCAAGGCTATGGACCCGAAAATTCAAAAGAAGTCTGTCCCCAAAGTAACTACGCAAGTATACTGTACAAAATGTCATAAATACAACCTCGTTAAAGCTGTATTTACGACAGATGGCGCCTATTTACGAATTTGTTGAAATTGTAGAGTGACGATAAATTGTGTATATAGATCCACAGGTTTAAGTGAGTGATCAAAGGTCAATTTTGTCTATACCTGTATAGGCAAAATTGACCTTTGATCACTCACTCTACATTGCGGAACTATACTTAACGAAAATCCGACTTCCTTAAATTGCATTTATATATTACACCCCTCCCTCGAATAAAATTACAAACATTCGAATAAATCACACACCCTTTCGAATTAATGAGCTAATGTTTGTACTTGAGTTATAGCATGATTATACAAAATCCAGGAATTATTAAGACATAACACAGTTTTCTTCGAACATATCACTGTTGGTGCTGATCCCGTGGATCATCATTTCAAAGCGAAGGACTTTAACTAGAATATCTTTAACATATATCGCCAGGGATGTTTATTTCGATGTAAGAACTTAGCACTCTTTTCTATAAGTATTATTCATTTGTTTGAGAACAGCAAAATAAGAAATATACCGGAAAATGAAATTTCCAACGAATCATATGTGAACGAGCCACAAGCACTGAGCAACCTAGGCAGCCACACAATTCAAAAAGAAGTCTCACTAGGCGTTCAGGATGACAAAACCGTGCAAATTGTTTGCAAATTATATCCCGCTTTGCACGGGCACTTACGCGCAGGGCTGGGTATACTTTTCCAAAAGTTTGCGTCGTTTTATCATTCTGAAAGCGGGGCTTATTTTCTACATATAACGCTCGAAGAGGACTCTGGTCAGACTATGTGGATGCACAGACAGGCCAGAGGCTTTGCTTTGCACGCTTACGAAATCCTTTGAAATTTCACACAAGGACTAAATGGTGGTTAATCGCTGGTCCAGTGTAAGATCGATATATAGCTTTTGTTGTTCACAAAATGAAATATCAGTCGATTATTTTCGAAATACGAACGATTATACTATGTATCCAATTCACTTGTTAGGCAAAATTTGAAAATTTTGGGACAGACTTTTCATAATGCGCGTCATTTTGCACGTGATTGCTATGCGACGTTCATGATGACGTCACTTATTAGGTTCCCCTAGACAACGCCAGACAGGGTAAAATGAACGAAAGCGGGGTACATTTTTAGAGCATTAAAGAAAATAAGATAACTTACAAGCAGACAAACCCATTTTGAAAGGGTTCCCCTTGGATAGACTGGTAAACCTGTCTCATCTACGCTACCCTCCGATACTGAATAATATCGAAAGATTGAGGCAGACTCGCCTGTCAATCCCTGGGACTGATTGAATGTCTGTTATAGAGGCCGCCGTCTTTTTGAGGATGACGTTGTAGTATTACCGATATGTCATTGGGTAATAAGACGAATTCAAAAATTCCAATGCTTGAAATTAAATCTAATCTAGCAGAGGTCAAGCTTAGTCGGCATTTTGAAAATGATTACAAAGAAAATGAGTGATCTACCTAGATTTCCAAAAGCAAAAGTGTTGACCCTTGTCAGCCTACGCAGTTTCAATAACTCTAACCACAGACAATACTTTTCGCACTTCAATTGTGATCCCTTTTTGCGAAACGAGTCATGAGTAGTTAAATTAAAACTTCTAAGGATCTTCCTCTCTCATCGCCGTTTCGTTAACTCATGGATCTGTAAATCTCCTTTGCAGCCTTGTGGAGTCTCTCATTTATTTGGTACGCAATCAGTATTGACAATATTTTAGCCAGCAATTGAGAACAAGTTGGTTATTTCGAAAAACACTTTCGACAAAAAAGGGACTTGATCTAGCGGAGGTCAATTAGAGTTTAAATTTTTTAAAAAAAATAGTTTGCATGAAAGAAAGATCGGTCTTTCGTTATTTAGAAATTTTCTACGAAAAGAAAAAAACACACTAGACCCTTGTCATAATGTGGATTTCGTGCTGTCTGACCATGTTCGAAAATGATTATAATTGGGGGATTTAGAGCAAAACATAGTATATGTCTATACATACAATGTTTTTGCACTAATCTCCTTAGATTATGGCAAGATAGTGTGATTTCTGAGGTTTCACGAAATCTGCCCGGAGCCCAACATTTCGGCCCTTGTCATAATTTTCAGTTTTTGCAGTATGTCCAGGGTCGATACTTTTGGAACTTTCCCGAACATCACCAAATAAATGAATCAAGACTTAAAGGTTTTCAAGCTCGTCCTCATTCCTGTCCCATAGATTCACGCATTGCTTTTAGAGTGGCTGATTATAAATAAGAACATATTGAAATTGATCGTTCCGATCAAAAACATTCTAAATCGCTCAATCAGCGCTTTATTTCTTCATTCATCTATTCCAACCACTCACGCAAACCATTCAAAAGTTACTAAAAATGATAAAATCAACAACTACGAGGGTTGTCCCAGAAATTCGTGAACTTTTTCGATTATTCAAAAATCCAGCGTCCGATTCAAGTAAAATTCTTAAGTTTACAACACGCGCTTATTTGCAACAGATTTGATAAGAAGTGATTCATTTTTGAAACGGCGTTTCATGTATTATAAAAGGAAGTAAATAGCGTGCGCCGACACCCATTTACTAGTGCTACGCTTTAAGGTAACTGCGGACAGATAACATGGTTGAATTTTCGACTTTCTTAAAATCTCACAATAATTTCTGAGATTTATATTTGAAGTGCGGGAATTAGCGAACACGCAATGAAAAGGGGTCTGAAGCTCGTTCATTTGACGTCGTGACGTCATAAAGGGGCCAACCCCTTTTCGACCCGCCAAAATCAATATTTGCAAATATTTTCTGAATTAATCGGGCGATTTTCACGAAAAAAGGTTCATTTTGAAAGTCCAAGAAAGCCCGAGCTATTCGTTTAATTTCTATGCTCATTCAAATAGAAAAATAGGCCCGAAACGCTAACTTTTTCTCGAATTTTAAGATTTGACGTTCCTTTTTTTCATTTCAGTTTTTGTAAATAAGTAGAAATTTCTCAAAATTTCGTCCGGTGACCTATACTGATTTTTTGCTATTTTGTAGCGAAAAGAATATGCTTTGCATTAATCAAATTAAAATGATATGTCTTCGGGTTAGATTTTTTTTATTAAATTCGATTTTGTGAAGTTGTTGGAACGGTTTTCGTCGAATTCGACGTCGCACCAAAACCATCGGCACCATGCTTATTTGGCGCAAATCTCCGTGCAATAACGTATTCTAAAATATTTGAAATCTAGGTTTATCGTAAAATATAGGATTCAAAAGTATTAAATCTGAATGTGATTTTAAGAAATAAAAAAAATCATATTAGTTTTATCCATTTAAAAAGACAGCTTTTGTGAACATTTGACGCGACGTGGAAATATTCTCTGATTTGCGTTATCTTCGCGGAATCGAATTTTACAAAAAATCTAACCCGAAGACACACGTTTTTTATTTCAAATTTCTTCAGCAGAATGGTTTGGCAGCAACATATCTAAATTTCAGCATAAGTCACCGGACCAATTTTCGAGAAAAAAGGCAAAATTTCCAGTGACTGTACTCGAAAACAGCAACGCACAAGGTATTAACATTTAATGCGTTTCACTTAACTGTATTTCTTACACTTATATCCGCATATCAAAAGAACATAAGATCAGGCGTCTTTAAACGAAGCAAATGGCGTTTTCGGGATGAAAATAGGTTTATTATTTCCCAAAAATGGACAATTACTGACTTAGGTCCCTAAAAAAGGGGTCGGCCCCTTGATGACGTCATGACGTCAACTCTAAGATATGAAATTCCTTTTTATGACCGAAATATGAAAGCGGGTACATCAAAGTATTGTTTTATCGCATTAGGCATGATTTTCAGACAATTTAAAATTTGGACCTAAAATGGCCATCTATGTGTCCGCAGTTACCTTAATTCATATCTTTGCGTGTATTGAAAATAGCCCTCTGTAGTCACATCAGAATATAGGAAACTGATTAATCTACATTACTGGTAATGTTCAGTTTCATCGGACGTTTCAAATAAAAGTTGTCGCAAAAGTTCACGAATTCTTGGGACAACCCTCGTACATTTAAAAAAAAAAACGCACGAGAAAAAAAATCCACGATTTCAATGACATAATTGAATTCTGTAAGCATAAGAAGAGTTCGTGAAGACACAAAAGGCTATTCATAGAACCTGTATGCTTATTTTGTTAAAGGGGGGTAATAAATATAGCTAAATGAAGTGAATGAATGAAGACTTCAAAGTTACCAATCTCGTCCTCTCTCATCCCTGGTTCGGTACACTCGCTGATCTGTAATTCTCCTTTGAAGCCTTGTAGAACGTCTGATTTATTGGAAACTTCATCAGAATTACCGATATGTCAGCGAGCAATTGGAAACTATCACCGCAATACTTAAACATTTGTTATCCCGCTCATACAGCCACGCAAAGAAAAAGAATTCGTTCCACCCTATACTTTCAATTAACTTTCTCTGGTAATTACATTGTAATTCCGCCACGAGCCCGGGTAATGAATTTAGCACGTGCGACAGACCTTCAAACGTACCCAGGAATGTTTAACATAAAATACAAGTAACGTTTTTTATCTCAGATTGGGAATAAAGACATGAACTTCGCCACAGCTTTCAATACAGCGGCGGATCTAGGGTTCCTATAAAGGGGGTTCGATGTCGGCCTAGTGTTCGAGTAATTAGTCACATAGTATTCCTATCTTTATAGATAGGGATACTATGGGACTAATTGCTCAATTTGTTTGATAGTCGTAGACCTATGCGAAAAAGCTGCTGGAGGCTAGGAAAGGATGTGGTGATTGTACTGGTGGGAGAAATACCAGGGGCCGTATCCACGAAACATCTTAGTTTGAGATTTTTCTTAGTTTGGCATTTTTTACTAAGTTTTCCAATATTTTCTTAGTTTTTCATTTTTCACTAAGTATTTTTCTAAGATTTTGCTAAGTTGAAAATTTTCCACTAAGATAATTCCATTTTCTGCTAAGTCGAATTTTCCACTAAGTTTTTGACTAAGATCGGCGATTTTTCACTAACAATTTAAGATAGCTACCGAGCTGACTTAAATCCTGAGAAATTTCTTAAATATGGCGGTTTTCATCTTAAAAATGGCGACAATCACCGCTTCGAACAGAAATTCGACGGATTTAGATGAAATTAGGCGAAAAATCTGCGAACTTTTTTCATTTCTTCGAGTTATTTATCGATTCTGTTAGTTTGATGACAGAAATGAGTCATTCCAAGGGCGATAAGCGAACAATCGACGATCGACCAAAAACGTTCGAAGCTACGATGTATTACTCGACATTTTGTCCATTTTCTCGACAACCCTCATGATAATCGATGAATTATACGCTAACGCTGATGGAAGAAAGGTTCGTTCAGTTGAAAACAAACTCACGATATGGACACAAATCGTTCAGAAACAGGAATTTATTGTTACCCCACCCACCCAAAACAACAACAAACACTCGGAAACGTTGAACTTGAAGCTGATTTTCCTCGTTCGTGACAGATACCGGATTGATCGGTTACAGACTTAAATCAATTTATTGCAAAAAAACAAGTGCAGAGATTCTCTGTCCGTCTGACTGCCTTCTATTTAAATACCAACAAGGAGGGAGCCCAGTTGAAAATGAACACTTTTAGACATTACATGTTTGGATCAAGATAGGAGTTTTAAACACATCTTTGCTCTATTAGGAACTCCAAGTAATCAGTATGGACTCGGTCATGAAGAATAATTATGTGTCCAGACAATACTGAGTGAATGACGATTGAGATTAGCCAAAACAAACTGAAGTTGGTTTGAAAACTTGCAAGATAAACAGTGAAAATTAAAGGAGTGATAATACCAGTTAGACACATGTATCCTATTCTATAGATCTACTTTAAGTGCTTTCGAGTTATCGAATAAGTCATATTCTGTAGTGAATTCTGAATGATAGGTCAATGCAAAATTATACCATTTTAAATACAGAATGAGATTCAAGGAAGATAAAGGGTCTACAAAATGCAATCATTTCATTGTGTACAATGCCTTAATAGTATTTTGAGATAGTGAAAGATATTAAATATTAAATTGTTTAATGCTATCATGATATATTGGTAGATTCTCACTTGGTAATCTCACCCCCAAACCAGCGAAATAATCAATCTTGCTTTAAAACCAGTGAAAGCATCAAAAGAAATTTTCCAAAATGTAGCCGGGTTGACTATAAGGGGTGTTTGTACTGCCTTGCCGTACAAGCTAGCTTTTATAGCGACGAGGTAGAGCACTCCCTTTGGGATGTAGAGGTCCCAGGTTCGAATCTCGACGGAGTCGAATATTTATTTGCGTGTTACATTTGGTGCCAAACAAAAATAACCCACATGAGGTGGTTAAGTGATAAGGTAGTTGAGGATGTTGAATTGAGAAGATTCGTGGAAGAATCTTAATTGTTGAGGGGATGTATGTAGCCGGGTTGACTATAAGGCGTGTTTGTACTGCCTTGCTGTACAAGCTAGCTTTTATAGAGACGTGGTAGAGCATTCGCTTTTGGATGTCGAGGTCCCGGGTCCAAATCCAGACGGAATCGAATATTTATCACAGGTTACAACAACTTTCTGATAAGTAGAGAGCCGCCGTCATAGCGCAGTTGGTAAGGCGTCGGATTGTCAATCTAGAGTTCGCGGGTTCGATCCCCGACAGCGGCATTCTTCTTACCGACTATTTGTCTCTCAGCAATGGGTTGATAATAGTAGACCTATATGAGATAGCGGCTGGAGGCTAGGAAAGAATGTGGTGGTTGTACTGGTGATAGAAATACCAGGAATCCATTATTAGGTGCTCCAGCTGCTGTGAGATAACTGAAATAATGTTGAAAGCGGCGTTTAACTCCATTCAATCAATCAATCTGATAAGTAGAAAATTATCTCATGTCTTTGGACAAGCAGAGATATTTGCATTCTACGGTGTTGTAAAAAAAACAACAATTCTTTTCTGCATGGCCGGCAATTTTTATTCATACCTCCATGGCCAAATTTTTTAGCAAGCAATTATTTTGAATACATCTCCCCCCCCCCCACACACACACACAAATAGAATGTAGAGCTATATCTTGAGGCCATGCCAGTTTACTGCATGTATGTGTTCAAAATCTGTCGACACTTGACCTATGTGGAGCTTAATTCTTTTCACAATATTTACTCAAGAAGTTTATAGGCCTCTTTTTGTGTGAAATTAAAAAAAAAAGGGGGGAAATTACGGGTCATTCATTATCAGATTATGAACCTTTTATAACTTGGGTCCATGTAGTGTGTAAAATTCTATATTGCCCAAAGGCTGTGAACTTTTGATTTTATACTGAATCTGTACTAGAAGATGCCAAAAATTACAATTAAGAAATTATGAAGGAATGACTTAAGGTACCGTAGTGGACCTGTAATTGTTCTGCTACATTTTGGAACACATGACCTTTCACAATGTAAGTGAAGGTTTCCTAATGAAAATCATTAGGAAACCTTGGTTAACGCTGTTAAAGTGAATACTTCGGAACTACACAAACATACTGGTTAGAGACCAATTCTCGCCAAGTACCAGTTCTCGCCAACTGCATATTTTTACAGTAAAGACGCAATATTCATTCACAATGGATTATTTTCTGATTAAAAGAAGTTCTTGTCAACATAATTTGTAATTTAGAAGGATTTCATTTTCGTCTTCACCGAGAAAAAGGGGTGGTGGGGAGAACTGGTACTTGGCATGAATTGGTCTCCAACCAGTACAGTTGCTAACATTGTGAAATTGACATTAAATTGACATTTACTTCTGTCAAAATCATTATTACTATCTCGCTTAGCACTCCATTCATTCAATCCTAGTACTCACTCAACCCATACATAAACGCTCTAAAAATTATTCAAAAACACTTCGAAATTGTTTGAAAGGATCAGTTGATCAAATATTTCTCTAAATTTATTGGCTGTTGAGGCAGGGATCATTTTTGGACGAGATATTGAGAGATTCTCTCATTTTTCTGTCAGAAATCTCATTGAAATTGGCTTAAGGAGAGAAAAATCTCAAAGCAATGTGTAATTTAGTGAAAAAAATGCTAAATTTCGTCACTAAAAACTCTTTGATTTCTCACTAGGATAGGCAAATTGAGATGTTTTTTGCACTTGATATTCTGGTTGAGGTTTTTAAAGTGTCTAATTGTCCTTGAAGACACCTAGACTCAAAAGTATGTAAAGGGAGAGAAAAAATATTGTCTCCCTTTAATTTCATTTAAAACTCTCCTGCAACTCCATTTTATTTGGAAATCAATCCAAATTCATTCACATTTCGATTTCTTTATGTTAACGGTACATGTATTATGACATATTCCTTCTGTTCACAAAACTCTGGCAGACACTTTCTACTAAGATCAACCTGCACAGATGTGCATTCTGATCCTAGCTTAGACTGCCTGCTCTCTGCTTAAACATTGTGGGAAAAAAACCTATCTTTGACACAAATTCTTATTTCAGCAGGATAAGGGTTAATAAGGAAACACAAAAAATATTGAGATGATAAATATTTATGATTTATTTCACAAATTTAAACAATATCATGTAATCTGTGATTGTGAAAATAACAATTAAATGTAGTCCATGGAAAAATAAAAGATTTTGTTTTGTCTGTGTTATATAGAAGTAGACCCAATGCACAAGAAAAAAACCCACTGTATTTCTCTTAAATTGCATAGTCTTGGCAGTGTGATTAATTTTGACTAGTTAATATGGGAATTTTCATAATATTCTTTTACAAGATACAAAAATGTTCTTCAAATTCCTATATTTATGTTCACCCCATGTAAGATAAAATGAAAAAAAAGTATTATCAATTGATTCTATTTTCAAAAAATCTGTGAGGCCAATAACATTATTTCTGATGTTTACATACTTGCACTATTGGTGGCTTAGTCTCTCCAAAATCATTAGCTTGGCTGTTTTTGGAGAAAACCAAAGGTATTGTCATCACATTGGCGACATTATTATCTGTGGGACATTTAATTTTAGTCATAATTTTTCTGTTGAAGATATCTTCATGAAACCTGGCAAGTATGTTCACAAATACATAACTTGAGCTATCCAAACTATCAAGGGGGATAACTTAAAGCATTTAAATTTTACCCTTTTCCTGATTTAGATTGTTTGCACCTGCAGCAAAGCCTTGGCACATAATGGGCAGAGGTCTTTCTCTGCTTATGAACACAATTGACCCTGAAGATAGCACAGTGGACTGCATATTAGGGGGCTCATAGGTTCAAACCCCTTCTTTGCCAACATTCTTTTCAACATTTGTTTCTCACAAATAGTTGAATAGTAACCTAAGTGGGATGAGCTACCTAAGGCTTGGATGTGATGTTGTGGTAGTATTATGACGAGTGTGAGAAATACATGTTGTCAAATCCATGGTTGTGTGCTCCAGCAGCAATGAAAAACTGAAATACCATTCAGTGATGAACACACTAAACTGATGATCAAATCTCTCCAAGATGTTTCACTTTTCTTTTGCAGACTGTGAATGTTAGATGCCAATATGATTTTTAGCTCCACTGGCCAAAGGCCAATAGGGTCATGGCGCTTTGTCGGATGTGCCTGTGCGTCCAGTCATAAAAATCTTCTCGTCAGAAACTACTGGATGAATTTCAACCAAACTTCACAGTAATAATGCTTAAATGACAAGGCCTCGGTTTAAACCTATTTATGTTACATCGATTGGGAAACAAGTTCTCACAACTTAGATTAATCCCTCTTGATTCTGCTTCCTGAAAAATTCACCAGTACTCGCGCCGAATGTGTGGGCCAATGAAAGAACCAAGATTGATAGCCGCTCCCGGGAATCGAACTCGGGACCT
This sequence comes from Fragum whitleyi, assembly GCA_948146395.1. NCBI lineage: Eukaryota > Metazoa > Mollusca > Bivalvia > Cardiida > Cardiidae > Fragum > Fragum whitleyi. The sequence continues at coordinate 53,711,475 of OX411552.1, read as the reverse complement.
TGGGGTCAAGAGGCCGACGCTCTACCACTAGACCAGGGACTCCACACAAGGCTTTAATGGGTGTGGCTAATTTCCATATATGGTTTTGTTTGACTTTGATCAGAATCTTATGAATAGATATCAACCAGATTTCACTGGAATGTTTCTTTTGTAACCATTAATCAGATGCACAAAATTATTGTGATTGGATGAATAATATGTATCAAACTGGTAAAGATCAATTTCCTTTATGGTTATCATTGATCATTAATTTCTCTTTGCAGAAATATTTCAGCATGTGACTGATCATTCTTGTAGAAAAAAAAAGTTGAAACTCACTTAAAAACACCTAGACTTTCATCCCATCATATCAGAAGATTCAGGTCTGTGGAGCAAATGAGCTGCTCTAGCAGCTCTAGTATTGGCTGGTGTGGAATTGAAAGTGTCTGATTGGTCCATAGAGACACACAAACAGAAAAGGGAGGCAATAAATATTGCTAAATTTGTTCATCCTGAACAAAATTAGTGATAATGGATTACATCAATTTAATTTCACTCAAAACTCACTCATCACACTTATTCTTTTTCATTCCAAAATCATTCACCTTGTCAATTTCACAATGTATTAACTGTAGCACTTATTGTTTAAGAGATATGCACTGAACAAAAATGTAAAAGTACAAAATAACAAAAGACATTAACTAGAAAATGGGCAGGCTAGAATTATGGTTCTTGTACATGACCCTTTCCACAATGTGATCTTAAAGTGTATTAAGTTGCCAGTTGCTAGCACTTAAGATTCAGGAGAAATGCTTGGGAAAACATGAGGACCATGATGGTCCTATATCGCTCACCTGTGTATCTTTGTCTAAATTAACTAGTATCAAATTTTCCAGCGAAAGTCATAATTGTACTTTTAACAAGAAATTTATCATGAAAGCTTCTTTTACCGTGATATGACACAGATCCTTCCCATTTTCCAAAGGATTCATCCTTGTGACTTGACAAACATTCAGACCAAGTTTCATGAAGATTGGAACATATTTGTGGCCTCTTGAGCTTAAACAAGAAAATTGTCAGTAAGGCCCCTTTTTCTGTGATATGACACAGATCCTTCCCATTTTTAGCTCACCTGAGCACGAAGTGCTCAAGGTGAGCTATTGGGATTGTAGAATGTCCGTCATCAGTCGTCCGTCGTGCGTCATCCACAATTTCTTTAGACATCTTCTCCTCCTAAACTAGTGGGTCAATCTTGATGAAACTTGGCAGGGATGTTCCTTGGGTCAAGCTCTACCAAAATTGTTCAATTAAATGAAATCCACCCTTAACTTTCCCTTTACCCTTAACAAAAAGGGTGAAAAGATGAAAATCTTTAACAATCTTCTTCTCTGAAACCAGAAAGCAGACAGCTTGCATATTTGGTATGTAGCATCATCTAGTGGACCTCTACCAAGTTTGTTCATATCAAGACCCTGGGGTCATATTTGGGCTTTGCCCGGGCCCAACCCTTTTTACATAGAATCAAAGAGCGAAAATCTTTAAAAATCTTCTTCTCTGTAATCAGATGGCAGACAACTTAAATATTTGGTGTGTAGCATCACCTAGTGGGCCTCTACCAAGTTTGTTCATAACAAGACGCTTGGGTCATATTTGGGCTTTGCACGGGTGCATCCCTTTATCTCTTATGAGCACGAAGGGTAAAAAAATGAAAATCTTCAACAATCTTCTTCTCTGAATCCAGAAGGCAGACAGCTTTCATATTTGGTATGTAGCATCATCTAGTGGACCTTTACCAAGTTAGTTCATATCAAGACCCTGGGGTCCTGTTTGGGCTTTGCCCGGGCCCAACCCTTTTTACATAGAATCAAAGAGCGAAAATCTTTAAAAATCTTCTTCTCTGTAACCAGATTGCAGACAGCTTAAATATTTGGTGTGTAGCATCACCTAGTGGGCCTCTACCAAGTTTGTTCATATCAAGACCCTTGGGTCATATTTGGGCTTTGCACAGATGCATCCCTTTATCTCTTATGAGCACGAAGGATAAAATCAAAGTACTGAAAGTACTGATAAGTTGGAATGCGTTCGAGAGACGGTGACCTCAAACTACTAACGAAGCTGAAGCCTCCCGCCCACCACAGGTGATCACATAATACGTCTCGTCTTTTAACGGGCGTATAGAAATCAATGTATTTCAACAACGAGAGACGCAAAAACCTCTGAATCGCTATATACAAGCCTGAATCTGATGAAAGAAAAATGATTACAAGGGATCAAAGAAACTTTCTGGCAAAGAGTCAATCAAATGTGCCTAACTGTTGAAGAGGAGACATTATTCGAATTATAAGCAGTCATAATAGACCCTACCAACCCATTCATTACAGAGGAGACTCAACATTAGCCCTACCCTGCCACGCCCATGTTTATGGGATAATGAAAATTTTGCCAACAATATTTGAAGAGGGCAATCAAAGAAACATTCTTGTAAAGTTTGATTGAAATCTGCCCAGTGGTTCAGGAGGAGATGTCGTTCAAAGATTTTGGGCTCAAAATAAGCCCCGTCCTGCCGTACCCATATTTATTGGCCAATTAAAATATAGCGACAATTTTGAAGAGGGTCACCCAGCGAACATTCTGGCAAAATTTCATTGAAATTGGCCCAGCGGTTTAGGAGAACCGGAAGAAGTTTTAAGAAAGTTGACGACGGACGACGGAGTCAGGGTGATCCTAAAAGCTCCCCTTGAGCACGTTGTGCTCAGGTGAGCTAAAAAAGAAGAAAAGAACCATACAGCCGACTAATGGACGTATAGGCGAACACTTATACATTCAAAACAGTTTTTATATTATTTTTCAAAGGGCTTCTGCTCCATTTGAGTTATAAATTACATTTTTAATTAGAAGTGTCGCAAAGTGATTTGTCCACGATGAAAAGCTATTTTTGCAGGGAAGTCTTTTACTTAATGTGTTGGAATCTAAAGACAATTTTTGGACGAAGTTCAATTGTGATTTCGACCTTTCTGACTCCAAAATTGGGCACTTTCTTGGGTCATTGACAACATTTGTGTCAATTTTTATGATTTGGGTCAATTGGTTGTTCAGTTAGATTGGAAGCTGTTAACTGTTAAAATTTACTGATGACCGTGACATGTACATATATGACCTCGAAACAATAGGGCATTTCTTTGGGTCATTTGCAATATTTGTGTAAAGTTTTGTTATTGTAGGTCAATTGCTTCTAAGTTTATCTAGCGGAAAGCCAAATGTCAATGGACTGAGGGACAGGCTTGATGAAATCAATATATGCTCCTCTACTTCTGAGTTGGGGGTACAGTTAATAACATCGTGAAATTGATAAGGTGAACGATTTTGGAATGATTTAGGCATGATGTTGAATATGTGAGCGGTGCGAGTTTTGAGTGAAATTTAAGGGAGGGAATCCAATGTCGCTTATTTTGTTCAGGATGAACAAAATTAGCGATTTATTAAACCTATATAAAATATGCATAAAAGCTCAATCAATGGTTTTGTATTTCGTCAAGAACCAATAAGACGCTTTAAATTTCAATTATGTCAGTGAAATCGCGAATTGGCACTTGCTTAATTCATTTTGAATGTACCTGTTGATCTTATTTCTTTGATAATTTTGAGCGTTTTTGAATGGTTTGAGTTAGTGTTTGGAACGAATCATTGGAGCGCTGAGTGAGCGGTTGAGAATTTTTTCATTGAGATGAATGTCAATTTCGCGATGTAACTACATGTAACTGTATGATGGTGCTCTTAAACGTGTTGATGTGTAAGAATATGAAGAAAACAAGTTGAACTAGTTGGTTTGGTTCAAATGGCAAATTGTCTTGGTGATTAATGCAATTGGGCAAAGATATTCATAATTCAATTAAAGGTATGGTGGCAAGGGTTTATGTGGATGAGTATTTGGTTTTTGCAATGAAACCTTCATGTAGATAACTGCAATATGACGGAAAACAAACGACACTATGTTGCAAAAATATTTATTAACTTTAAAAGTGTAACATCACTTTATGAAAAGATTTTTTATTTCGTAGCTTAGACAGAAATTACAATATAACACCTTGTCAACAGTTAAATGCGAAATAAGGTCGTTCAGAAAATGAAACTATACCTTTAAAGAAGCTATAACATAATTCTACGAAAAACAGGTCGCGACCTTGCCAAAAAAGCAGATCACGTGATTGGTCTGTGCTATTGCCACAGTACTGAGAAAACAGACCGCGACATTACTAAATAAGTAGATCACGTGATTGGCTAGTGCTATTGTCAATTGCTGACCTTATTGGACTTGACTTATCACATGATTTCCAAATATAGTAATGCAAACATGTGATACTAATATATTCGTATGCAACTTTCAATAAATATCGTTTAAAACGTAATTGAGCGTGTAAATAATATATGTGAATTGAAAGTTGTGTAATTGTATAGCATTAATACTTTTTGGTGAAATAAACTGTATGTCTTTGTCAAGTTGAGATATACAAAATAGGCCGAAGTGTATTCACATCCTGTTCACGTGATATGTGTTCTCAAAAAAACCGAAATGAAATTATCTTGCGTTCATTTTGCGGTTTTGTTAAATCTAAGTTGGAATTGCTCCGCATTCCAACTTAAAAATGAAAATCTTCAAAAATCTTCTTGTATGAAACCAGACGGCAGACAGCTTTCATATTTGGTATGTAGCATCATCTAGTGCAATCTACCAAGTTTGTTCATATCAAGACCCTAGGATCATATTTGGGCTCCACCCGGGTGCAACCCTTTTAACATAGAAACAAAGAGCGAAAATCCTTTAAAATCTTCTTTAATTGAAACCAGGGGTCACACTGCTTTCATTTTCGGTATATAGCATCATCTTGTGGGCCCCTACCAAGTTTGTTCAAATCAAGACCCTTGGGTCATATTTGGGCTCCACTCAGGCGCATCCCTTTCAGCTCATCTGAGCATGATGGGTGAAAATGGGAAAACCTTCAAAAATCTTCTTCTCTGAAACCAGAAGACAGACAGCTTTCATATTTAGAATGTAGCATCATCTTATGGATCTCTTCCAAGTTTGTTCATATAAAGACCCTGGGGTCACTTTTGGGGTCCACCCGGGTGCATCCCTTTTTACATAGAATCAAAGAGCAAAAAGGTATATCTGTCTTGCTCTTCGCTGAAAACGTTCCATGGTATTGATCTTAGGCAATTATCTTCTTTTTGACATCTGCCTATCTAATTAATGGGGTCATAGAGACTCAGGTGAGCAATCTAGGACCATCGTGGTCCTCTTGTCAATAGGGTTAATCCTTGTGACCTGACAATCATTCTGGCCAAGTTTCATGATGATTGGCTCATTTTTGTGGCCTCTAGAGCGTAAACAAGAAAATTGTCATTAAGGCCCCTTTTCCTGTGAAATGACACATATCCTTTCCATTTTCAATAGAGATAATCCTTATGACCTGATAATTACTCTGACCAAGTTTCATGAAGATTGGACCATATTTGTGGCTTCTACAGAGTAAACAAGAAAATTGTCATTTAGGCCCATTTTCCCTTGATATGGCACAGATCCTTCCCATTTTCAATAGGGTTTATCCTTATGACCTGACAACTACTCTGACCAAGTTTCATGAAGATTGGACCATATTTGTGGCTTCTAGAGTGTAAACAAGAAAATTGTCATTTAGGCCCATTTTCCCTTGATATGGCACAGATCCTTCCCATTTTCAATAGGGTTCATCCTTGTGACCTGACGGTTATTCTGACCAAGTTTCATGATGATTGGTTAATATTTGTGGCCTCTATAGTGTAAACACTCAAATTGTTGACGCCTGACGACGGACAACGCACGACAGATGACGGACATTCAATGATCGCTAAAGCTCACCTTGAGCATGATGTGCTCAAGTGAGCTAAAAATGTAACAGAAAAAAACAATAAAGGGAAATAACTCAATAGATGTGCAAGCTAGAGTTACAGTTCCTCTACATGACACTTGTCTATGTTCTGATCTATAATTGTAATAAGTTTCAAGTTGCTCAAACTTGCGCATTAGGATTTATGATATGAACAATAGTTTGACAGATGGACAGACAGAAGGATGAAATCAAGTCAACCTATAGTCCCCCAACAGTTAACCGGTGGGGATTAATAAAAGGAAAATTAAGAAAAGCCAAAGGTAAAAATAGCATATCTTTACCCTCAAAATTTCTATTTGGAAGGTGTTACAGTTAAGAACATCATGAAATTGACAAAACAATTTACTTTGGAATGATTTTGGAATGAGATTGAATTAGTGTGTGGAGCAAAGGTTCGGTGAAATCCAAGGGAGGAAATCCAATATTGCTAAATTTGTTCTGGTTGAACAAAATCAGTGATATTAATTACCTCCCTTTTATAAAACATATGCTCTATTCTGTTTGTGTATCTTTATTGATGAATCAGTAACTTTAAAATCCACAACAGCTACTAAAATCTGATTGATTTGCATTAAATTTTAATCGTCTTCAACAATTCTGAAAGGATTCCAGATGATTTTTTAGCGTTTTTGACCAATTTGAGTGAGTGTTTGGAATGGTTGAATAGATCAATGAGTGAATGATTTAGAAAGATTTTGATCGAAATGCATGTCAATTTCATGTTATTAACTATACCCTGGTTTCAAATTTCTTTGCTGGATCACTAAAACTCTTTGAAAATGGCTTGTTCAAGCAATTTCTTCATTTACCTTATTATTGTATCTAGCAGGCAGTTTTTGATAATAAGGAGTGGGGGGTTCAACTACCCCCCCCCCCCCCCCCCCCTCCCCTCTGTTACCTATAAATTTCAGTTTCATGCAGAATTTCATTCAAAATGAATCATGATGTAATCCTTGGAAAAGGAATCACCCTATTTGTATGTTCGAACAAAAATCCTGAATCTGTGGATACCAATACCCCAGCTACAGTAAATATAATAAAAATTACATAATGATTGATTCTGGAATGACATTTAATGGGAATGTTGAGTGAGTTTTGAGTGAAGTTCAAGAGAAGTAATAAAATATCCCTAATTTCTCCAAAATAAGACAAAATCTATATTTTTAGCTCCCTTGACTAAAATAGACTCGTTCACAATCTATCCCTCGAAACATGAACACATTTTCTATATATCTTAAGTTTTTGATAACCGGATGTGTTAAAATTCCTATTACATATGTTCCAATTTATTTGTCCTTATTGTACGTATATGTACTTGGATGTAAATAAAAGATTTATTCTGTTCTGTAATAGAATAACATACTTTTCTGTTATCTTGTATTCACGGATAAATCAGATGCTTTGAAATTCACTCTAGCCAATAAAATCATTTCAAAGTGTTTTTGAACATTTTGGAGCATTTTTTAATGGTTTGAGTGTTTAGAATGAATGAATTGAGGGCTGAGCAAATGAATTCGGATGGTTTTTATCAGAATGAATGTTAATTACATGATGTTACTAACTGTAGGCTCTGAAGTGTTTGGAAGTAAAATTGTAGAACAATCTGTGAATAAAGGGTTCAGGAAAATGAAAACTACATGTAGGTCACAGAAATAACCAAAAATTATTAAATTATTGTTTTCCATTATTGAGGAAATTTTTGAACAAGTCATAAAATAATCTATGGTTCAAAACTTATTTCCGCACTGCTTAATATGAATATAAATATATAATTCAAAATTTGTTTTTTTGTAATATCGATTCTATAACTGTGTATACCATTCAAATCCTGCATAAAGGCATTTACAAGCTTTTAGCACTTGGATGTCAATTTATTGTCACTACTGTAGAATATTAGCTGCACCCAAAGAAGAATATATTTGTTAATACAGAGGATAATGATGGGATACCACTATGAAATCACTGTTGAGATCTGCCTGTTTCTTCAAAAAACTTTTTGTAAAGCACTGTCTGATATTGAGATTATGGTTACACTTGTCATCAAGAAGGCAAATAATTTGTTAGTTGGCCAGCCTAGGGATCAAACCTGTTTTTTAACAGTTTTTAGCTTAGCACACAATCAACTAAGTCTGCTTCTCGACCATAAATTGACGAAGATTCTCTTTAACTTGTGAATAAAAAGAATCTGTGGAAGTTTGTACTCTGTATTGTGACATGTACAGGCAGTCAAAACTCAGTTTCTGTCTTCTTTTAACTGTATTGAGGACATTACACTTCCCTAGGATGGATGTCCTTTCATTAGATAATGTGGAGATATCATTATTCAGCTTTCATTTAGAAACCTGAAACAAATAATTCAATTCATGAAGTTCTTCAACAACATTCCAATCAATTTCTTTCAAAACAAAACTGGTAACTTTAAAATGTATTCAAATAACAAAGAAAAATAATGTTTTGAAATAATATACAATTTATCTTATTGCAGAGATGGAAAATTGTTTATTTTTCGTTTTGACAGCACGTTCAACATTATTACA